>JANAVB010029043.1:0-46699 GCA_029216955.1 Iris pallida | reverse complement strand
GGTACAGATTCGCCAATAAAGAGAGCATGAACTTGTATAGTCCACTGAAAGAGATATTTCAGAGTTGATACCAGTGAAAGAGATATTTCTATTGTTGTGCTTTCTTCTCTTCAATGTTGATCTTTTTTTGTACATCCTTTGCAGTTACCAGTTGGTACCAATGAAGCTGAACTTGAAGAGAACATGAGTCAGGCGGATCGACACCCCATGTCTTTGAGAGGCTGTTTTCCGTATAAAGGAAGTGGGTCTACTCTTTCATTTATGTTTTCTTTTGAAGGTTTGTAATGTTCGTTCTTCGTTGTTACAAACTCAGTTTCAAACATACAGGAGCAAATGAAGCACTCAGACAAGCAACTGAAGTTTGAATGTCGTTGTTCATTTTTTGAGGCAAGTGCTTCAATGCTACCTCTGATTTTCATATATGGTTCTTGTAAAAAAAGAACTACACAAACTTGTTGATGTCTCATTTTGACTATTTTACAGATTTACAATGAGCAAATTACTGATTTATTGGATCCAACCCAAAAAAACTTTCAGGTGAAAATAATGTGCGCACGCGCAGTTTTGTATTCATACATGTTTGCCTTTTCTTGTAGCATAATTTTGGTTCTCATCATTCCAGATAAGAGAAGATGTTAGAACTGGTGTATGTTGACTGCCAAACGGAGGAGCATGTATGTTCGTTGAAGGATGTATTCCTACTCTTGATGAAGGTGTGTTTTCGAGTAGTATTTCAAATTCCCTGTTATGTGTGTATGTTGGTGTTCTTTCTTGCAATTCCAATGCCTGGTTGTTAATTGTTTATTTGCTGAGATATGAGGAAAATGTTGGTTGTATACTAGCTAAAAAACTTGAGCATGCATTAATGTAACATATAATACTGTTTTCTTTGCTTAGATGCTTAGGGATGCATTTCTTTCTTTACGTAGATGAAAATGGACCCCTTTGATTTTATTATTGATTATTATAGAAACCGATCTCTATCACAGCTTGGGTAAGTTTTAAAATATTCCTGAAAGCCTACATTCATGTATAATACAAAATGAAAATCAGTTAATGTACTGGACTATACAGTTAGCAAAATATCTCGGGATAATGCCATTTCTGCAGGCAGGCCAGCCCTTTCGATTAGCTGGTATACCTATGGACCAAAATCTGCTCTATATACTTTTATTAATATGTATTCCTGGTATTCTTTTCGTTTCTATAGTGCTGTTCTGAGTGCAATATTAATGCTATACAAAAGTTTGTGGGTCAATCTTCTATCAATAATGAACATGGAGGTGGGCTATCTGATTTCCATTCCTTTTCTGAGTCCTTAAAGTCCCATCTGAATGCAGTCTCAATTTGCTACCTGATCTTTCATGGTTCAGTCGTGTATAGTTTGTCAGACATAACAATAAAGACATTCATTTAATATTTGCTACTCTGAGAATGCAACAGATTTAAAAATCATAACTATGTTGTTTTTATTCTTAATTCCATTCATATAGCATAAGGTATGACCTCCCATCATATACTGGAACCTAAATTGCCATGAAAAGTTTAGCATGAGAAGCATAGCTGTCATGATTATAGGAGGGCGAAGGGGGCAGTCTTCACCGAAGAATTAGAGATTTCTCCTAATTTGGGACTGATGCTCTCGCTGTCAGGTAGACCAAGGGATCCTTCAAGCTGATAGACCAAGGGATCCTTCAAGCTGATGGACCAAGGGATCCTCCTAATTTGGCAGTCTTCACCGAGGGGGGCAGTCTTTACTATTACTTTCATAATTTGATAATGTATCAATATGTTTCTGCTTGCTTTATTTTATTGCTTTCTTTGTTACAATTTTAAGATTTCTAACAAATTCTTTGTTATACTTATGTTTTCAGAAACAATGGTTACTCAGCATTATTTGCGATTCCTGTGATGCGCTTCCCTTACGATGCTGCTGGCTTGGAGGAAGTAAGAAGGCACGAGAGCTGGTGCTGTCGAGAGCGGGCTTCACTTGTGTGATGAGTAGTTAGTAGGCTTCTATATGTGGATAATTTTGACTAAAATGCATTTTGTTGAAAAGTTTCTATGTTTGTGCTTATGTTTACAGTACTTTCGATATCTATGCACTGAAATATATTGAGCTTTATTTTTTTGATTGTACAAAGGACATGTATTCAATAATTGTCTATGTGAGAAATCTATCATTGAATTTTTTGTTATCATAGATAAAGTCCACAATTGTCTCATATCAGGATGCAATTCATCCTTTTTGGTCTACCATGTATCTTTGACATGTTCTATACATCTCTATCGATCAGTGATCTATTGGTATTATAATTTTTTTTTCCATTTTTAGGTATTACTAACGTCCCATTTCCGTTAGTATTGAATCCTAAATTTATTTATTTTTTTCTTTTAAAATATACTAATGGGCACAACCCGTTAGTATTCAATTCTATATATTGCTATAAGCCTGTTAGAAAATAAACACTAACACCTATAGCCGTTAGAAAAGTGGACATACTAACGGGCATGATCCGTTAGAAAGGCAGTTAGTATTATACCCACGCCTATATACTCACGGAATTTACCCGTTAGAATTAATTTTTCTAACATATTTAAACCGTTGCAATACATGCGTTTTGGTGTAGTGATGGTAAAGATTATAGTTTGGCCATTTTGGCCATAAGGTCATATCAAGAAATAGAGTACAAGGAGATGGGTTTTGGTGGGACATGATACGTCTACAGGAAGGTGGGCTTGTCTAGGTCTTAATATGAAATTTGTTGGGAGGAAAAGTGTAGTGTTGTACTCCAAATATACAAGTCACGGTAGGGGACGCCAGAAGATCAAGAATAGAAAGTGGGAGTTCACGAGGTGATAATTAATGCACAAAAATAAAGATCAAGTTAAAGCATGAAATAAAATTAATTAAAGAATCCAATAAAATAATTTAGGAACACAATTTCGGAGAGAAGATAGTCTCCTAGATGAATACAGTTAAGGAACCATTAACTCATTATTCAAATTGCAAATGGGTTAGAAGGTCGCAATTTAAAAGATCTAGAACTGAAGGAAGGTTGACTAAGTCAATGTGGAAATACAGTCGCATAGCTGGGTAGATGACTAACAACACTTGTGTATATACTATCATGGTCATGGGTGACATGGCAATTAGTGTGGAACACTCAGTAGGGTTATCTTGGGGCCTACCATTAAAATTTTAACTCAAGCTTCCTCCCAAGGTTTCTTAATAAAAATTTTCAAAATAACCCACCAAAATTTATATTCACTCAAAGCCGTTCAAATTTATCATAAAAAAATTTAAATCACTATCATAAATCTCAAAGCAAATTGTTGTCATGTTACTACTGATTTTTTTCAAAATTTTACATTTTCAATTCAACTTTCAAACTCAATAGTTCATAAATCATAAGTCTATATATAAATATCCATAATCAATCATAACTTTAAAACTCTACAGAAATTAATAGCTCCTCCGATAAAAATTTCTAGCACATACAAAACAATCTCAAATTTTAGCTCAATATTTTAATGCACTCATCAATTATAACTTCTATTCATACTAAGTCATTCAAACATAATTACAACTTTTAAATGGTAACTTTATTTGATAAATCAAAACAACCTTATCACATCATTAATATATTTTTATTTTATTTCAAAATTTGTGATATTAGCAATCCAACATTAAACTAAATTTTCAAATAATCTTATCAATCATAAAATCATTTTTTTAACGAAATTTGATATCCAAATTCAAAATTTTTTTTAGCAAAATCAAAAATAGATTTGTAAATCCTCAATCATAGGACACAATTTAAAAATAAAGAAAAATTCTCAAAAATTGTTTTCATAACTTTCAAATATTATAAACCCAAATTCACCATCATTACTTCCACTTAAAATTCAAAATTTACTAAACACGAAAATCGCAAGTTGTACAACTCAATTTTAATAATTCCTATGGCCATTTTTAAAGCTAAGATCATTTTCAAACCAAATTTATAACCGTTCAAAGGTGTATAACTATAATCCAATAAATCATAAATATTACAACTCGAAAAATCAAATCAATTTTATATTTGTTCAAGGATGTATAGCTATACTCCATGATTCATAAATATCAAAACTCAAAAAATTCAATCAATTTCTTAAATCAATGGTATAAGATTCTAGCTATATATATATATATATATATATATATATATATATATATATATATATATATATATATATATATATATATATATTCTTCCTGCAGTATCAATCCTATGGTGTTTACTATTTAGAAATCTCAAGATTAAAACTTTTCGTGGCAATATTCTACTTTACAAATTACTAATCATTAAATCATACTTTCTAAAAAAAACTTTTTAACTCAATTAGGGTCTCAAATGTATTCCAATTGCCAATATAACCATTCTAGCCATGTGTTTGACCTATGAGCATATACTAGTGTAGTCATCTTCCTAGTTGACACTAAGCATGAAAATAAGAATCACGGTAGAAAGGAATCAAGCAAGATGCAATTCAAGGAGGTCGAACAAGAGTTCGGAATTTGAAGCCAAGGAAAGAAGTCAAGCTGTATGGATGAGATTCCTAGATTCTAATCCTATGTTGCAGGTTCACATCGGTACAATTACGTAACCGAAGTGATAAACTCGACCTGCATGGGCCACCACAAAAACATGTCACGCCCCAGTCCCAAAATACTTAGGACTAGGTACGTATCCATGCCAGCAGCATACATACGAAGCATACTCCAATATATAGAAACCTCGTATGAATACATAAGCTGTAAAATACAGTAAATCCAGAATAACTAAATCTCATCCACTAGATAAATAAATGATATAAAAGCAACTTTGAATTTGTCATGTATACAATCGTTGGGCGGAGACAAAGTCCACTACCAACTACCTCAAATAAAATATACAAGAAGTGATCGATAAAATAACGAGACGAACCAAGCGCAATCGTCTTCGAAAGAATGGAGAAGATCACGGCCTTGGCTAGAACACCTACAAATTCACAGAAGCACACACCTGGAGAGATAACAATGTCCTCAGAGGGACGTAACAAGACACATAATATCATGCCATATAAACTGAATAAATATTGCTCAAATAAATAAGGGATGCATACAATAGGGTACCTAACTGTACTATAGTGAATATACAATAAAGAACAATCCTCCATATATGGGCACTCGGGCTGTATAGCAGTGGCATCGTCCTTCGGGAATCAGTACAATCCGTCCATAACGTTCGGCGAACGTCAGAGAAAACCAGCAAGAAAACGTCCATAACGTTCCATGAACGTCAGAGGGAATCAGAACAATAGGGTGAACCTGCGTCTCCAACGGAGCTTCAGGTAGAATAGCAGTATGTAAATGGGGCCCATACATCAAGGAACTGTTCTTCCCTCCAAATGCCTAATATGTTGTATCCACAACACAAAACCTCTATTAACCGCTAAGTCAAACTAGCATGCAATCTCTATTAGCGGTTATTCCTATCGCACGACTTATATGTACCGGTGGCCAGCCAGTCATGCATGTCCGTGTTCTACATGCGACACACAAATTCGTGGTATATGTCAAGGCCAATGAATGTAACACACAAGGTGGTCCCTTAAATCTAGGTTTAATGTGTAATAAAATTAATACATAGCAGGAAATATAACTGAAAAGTAAGTTCTAACATGTTATACCATGTATCATAATTTATTTTGCATAAAGAAAATAAATAATGCATAAAATATGAGCTAAAATAAATAAACAGCAAATGGCAAGGTATCTTGCCTGAGGGTGGTGCGAGAAGCAGCAAAATCCAACAATCAGAATCGTCAACACGAAAGTCAAAATCCACAAGAAGCTCCGGATGCTGAAACAAACATCACAAACGAGTTTGAAATAAAAGATATGCCTAGGAAACGTCTATCCAAAAGTTAAATTCTGGAACAGGAGCAAAATCGTAATTTCGGATCAAAACGATGTCCGCCGTTGGACCCACTTTGCACCGAAATACGTGCTAATATCTACGGTCTCTAAAGTCGTCAAAGTAAATGTTTATGGATTTGTTTTGAGGAGACGAATCCAACGGTATGTCCAATTTTGGATTCCGGTGGGCTGTGCACAAAATCGCCCGTTGAGTGGAATTGTGGGCCCGCTAAAATGGCGTCCCGATCAACGGTCTCAGAATCGGACCAAACTTGGCTCACAGGACCAGAAAAATATTTCGAGTCCAATGACGCAAGTTTCATCGCGATATGATGAGTGTGCACAAAGTTGAGACTTAATTTGCAAAGGGTCGATACGGGGTATCTCGACGGATACGCACTGATTTCGTCGCGCACATGCAACGAAATCGGGTTCCGCCAGTTCCCACATGTCGACAACATCCATACGCGCCTTTCGATGTAATAGTGCGTGACCACGTCGCCCGGTTTGTCGGGGCGCACGCCGTATCGGGTGTTTTTTCCACTTTTTGAAAACAGAATTTACAATTTTTCGTGAAACTTTAACAACGTGTAACTTTCTACACACTAGTTGAAAAGTGAATCCAGAAGGTGCGTTACAATCTCGGTTATGTTGTCTTTGACTGTCTTCAATTAGTTTCTATGAAAGTTTAATGGAGAGCGAGAAAATTGGCCGACAAGTTGGTGTTTTACAACAGTTTTAATATTCAGAAAAGTGGTTTTTTCTCCAACTTCGTCTCAATTTTTCGAGCAAGTTGGATGGCCATGTCAAAATCCACCTAGGGGATCTTGAAGAGGGTCATGTCGGCTTTCTACACGAATTTACGGATCTAAAAACGGATTTAAATTGACAGAGAAATTGATTGGAGAAGTGGGATACCTTAAAGTGGAAATCTGTTGTTGTTGTCGTCGTGACGACCGGGAGACGGGCTACTGTCGCTTCGGCGAGACTGCCACACATGCCGAGGCGAGGAAGGAGGAGGTAGGAGAGAGGAGGAAGAAGGTGGAGGAAGTGATTCGAATTGATTAGGGTTTAGGTTTAGTTTTAATACATATATATATGTATATATATCTTGTATTAGGGGGTCGGCCATCAAGTGCTGCTATTTAAGTTGCTGGTGGGGAAGTGGGTGCCCACCCCTTGCTAGCTGCTGCTTGGGAGCAAAAGTGGGCGGCCAAGCAAGTGGTTATTTATTAATATTTTATTTTTATTTTTATTTTTCTTTTCTTTCTTATCCAATCTTTTATATATATATTTATATATATATATATATATCTATATCTATTATGTATATATCTACATACCATAAAATCTCCACCAATTTGAAATAAAAGTTTAATATTATCTAACTATATATATAATGCATCTAAAATATATTTCTACATATATACGCAAATTTAAATTGCCATAAAAGGCAACAATAATAATATCATAATATCAAATAATATCAACAATAATAAAATTTCTATTTAATTTTCACAAAATAACTTTAGTAATAATAAAATAATAAAAATTGTTCTAACGTGTGAACTTTACCACACACCCTCATTTGGGCCCAAAAAATGTACCATTTTTGTAACACATTATTTAATAAATAAAACCATAAATTGTATAAATTTATTTTTTTAAGTCTAATAAAATAATAAAAATAATAAAAAAATAGGGGTTTTACATCATTCTTTTTTTAATTCATGGTTTTGTCGTTCGATCATCTACTTATTGTATGATTTTCTTTTTGCAGATGGCACTCCTAGTTCTTCTCGTCGCGGCGGCACTCGTCGCCCTGCTGGTGGTATATATATATATATATATATATATATATATATATATATATATATATATATATATATATATATATATATATATATATATATATATATATATATATATATATATATATATATATATATAAGTTTAGTTTTATATTCATTTATACTTATATATTGATAATTATGTTTATGTGTTCTATTTACAGGTCATGATGGCTAACACTCGTCGTAGTGGTGTTGGTCATGGTGGTGGTGGTGGTGCTGGTGGCCCTGGTCGTGGGCGTGGTCGTAGTGGTGCTGCTGGTGGTAGTGGTCGGGGTCGTCTTCCGCAGTCCCGAGATATGATCCCATCTAGCGATCCCGACCCGGAGAGTACCTCAGGCACGGACTCATCCCGCAGGCGATCTACCCCGGGGCTATTGTTCCCTTCGGCGAGGCATGCGTCTCCATCCGTTGACGGTTCCGTTCCGCCAGCGGATCCACCAGTTACTACTCAGTGGGCCCCGGAGTACCCTCGGATTAAGTTACATTCGGTTACTGGTGAGTTCATGTGCCGAGCCACGGATCCTCCGACGCCACCAGAGAGGCCGATGGGCGAGTTCCGACGAGAGCTATGGCCCGCGGGTGAATCGTAAGTAAATTTAAGTTAATTTATTAAATTTTTTTTATTTATTCAAGTTAATAATCCAGTCGTTGCTTCATAGGTTTTTTTCGTGGGATGCTGCCAGGCTTCTAGGGCAGATTATCCGGTCAAACTACCGTGGCCCCTACCTCAATTTTTTTGAGGTTCCCCTAGACTTGCAGTATGTCTGGCTCGACGAGATGATGGTATATATATATCTTGTTGTTAATTATTAATTACTCTTTAATCAACCTTTTTTTAATTACGTGACAATTGAATTTGTATGTCAGATGACGTTCTGGTGGCCCCCCATCGCGAGGAGGCAATCCGCAAGACCTATAGAAGCGCCACCAGGAAGAAGATACGGGACGCGGTGTATGACCTTCGAACGACGCATTCGAAGGAGTAGATCCGACAGGACTATTATGAGCAGATCTTGGAGAAGATGGATGCTCCTGCGTACAAGTAGAAATCGAAAAAAGCAAAGGCAAGTCGACGGGCCGCGGGGCTACATACGGGGGATCAAGGTCCCATACAGCAACGTTTGTAGATCTGGTGAGATATCGCACATTTATTCCACTATCTAATTCGGTACTATTAATGTACTTAATTAATTCAATTCAACGAATATTTCGTATGCAGGCCCAACGGACGTTGAAGGAGGGAAAAAGGGTAGAATCGGTCACCATGCACGATGTATTCCAGCATACCCACAAGAGGCAGAAGGACGAGAGCTTCGTCGACGAGAGGGCCAAGGAGACTGATGTAAGTACTTACGTTTATGAGATTTATGTTAGAATTATAAGTATTCAGACTATAACTTAGGTAAACTTAGGATTCATACTACAACTTAGGGAAATATAGGATTTAGATTATAACTTAGGTAAACTGATAGTATAAACACATTCATTTGATTGGCTGCGTATCGTGAGGCCCTTAGTCGGGTTTAGCCATCTGCTGTCGAGGATGTCGACGAAACGACGCCCGTCCGGACGCCCTTTTCTACGGCCGCTCGCTACGACGACATGTTCGTAGATACCGTCGGCGGCTTAGGAAAGGGCGTCTGTACGGAGTAGGCTCCTTGGCGCCGTTGCACGCAAAGATTCCGAGATTTTCACCGCCCCTGCCTACTCCCGTAGCCCCGGCAGATATTGATGAGAGGACACAGCTTGCGCATCTGAACGAGGTGGTGTCGGACTTGCGGGCACAATTGGCCACGTACTTTCTGCGTCCTTCTACTACTTCTAGTCCTTCTACTGTCGGTCCTTCTACTGCTGATGCCGGTCCGTCTACTGCTGCTGCTGCCGGTCCTTCTTCCGTCGGATGTCTTTCTTTTGACCCTGCTGCCCCTATAGTACCGCCTCCTGCTGTGACGGCCCTCCTTGACCTGATGTCGCCAGAGCAGCTACGCCAACTTCCAAACTATATCTTCGACAGATTGCCGCCATACATGGTGGACGTGTATATGCGTCGGGCACAGCAGGGAGTACCACCAGTGGACGATCGAACTCTGTCACCTCCAGTTCTCAGAAACAGGGGTATTTTTGTCATTTTATATTTTTGAATATTTTTAAAATTTATTTTATTATTTATGATATTATTTTGGGGTTGAAATTTATTTTATTATTTATGATACTGTTTGGGGTTATTTGAGTCGGGTTCGAATTTCAACTCAATCCGACTTGAAACGGGGACCCGGGGGTAGTTTGACTCTAGTGGGACCCACACACTAGTTAGGCCTGGCCCACATGATATTAATTTTAGTCCACATGATAGAAATATTTTAGTTAGAGGTTAGACTAATTATTATGGATAAGGTTAGTGTGATTAGAGACTTTAGAATGACTAATTTAGCCCCAACCAATTAGCCCTTTCCTAATACTCATAGAATAGGTTAGTGGGGGCATTTTGGACCTTACCATAATAGAACAAATAGCCCCATATGGCCAGCCACTTTGGGAGAGGATAGGCTCAAGTTCATTTCATTATTCTCATCCACACTCTCTCTCTTGTTCTTCCCCAAATTCCTAGAAAGCAATCCCTAGCAATTTCTCCACAAAATCCTTCCATTTTGCCACCAAATCTTCTTCTTTCCTTCTCCATTCTAGCCAAGGAGGAAGCTACCCAAGTTTGGGAGGATTCGGAGCTCGTTCGTGTCCTTTTGGAATCTCTACGTGTCGGTGTCGCTCCGGGAAGACTTTTCTTCGATTCGATCTACCGGGAGGTATAAATCCCTTCTCCTTTTCATTTCCTCATGCATATAGGTCTATTTTGAACCCATAGGAATGACCCCCATGGTTGTATCTCCATTTGTGTCCATTTCGTGTCCATTTGGAGGTCATAGGAGTGTCCTTTGTGTTGTGGTTGTGTCCATGTGGGAAAACCCCAAATTTGGACATACTATGTGTTGTTGTTATGTATGAATGAATTATTACATGTTTAATCTTATATTTTTGTATTGGAGATGTGTTCTATAGTGTCTCATATATATATATATTAGTGTAGAGAGTGAGTTCTTGATATATTATGTTATATACTTGTGTTCTTTTGTCTCAAACTACCCAAATCTGTCATAATTTTTATCCACGTTTTTAATTTCAGCCCTAACTTAGAAATGTCATAACTTCTAGCTCAAAGCTCGGTTTAATCTTCCGTTTTTTTAAAGAAGAGTATTGAAGTTAGCTTTCCAAAAACATATATTAATACGCCTAATTCTTTCTGTAAATTTCTGGAGAATTATTTAAGTGTCAGCTGTACGAAAGACAAACGCGTTCTCGGTGTTTTCGCGATTCCGGGAGTTTTCGGAAACGAAAACGTGATCCGTTTGAAGTTTCGGAAAGCTAACACGTAGATCTATAACATACTTTAATTCTAGATTTTAATTCATGCTGAGATGGTACAGTATTGATTATTAGTAGGAGTTACTATTCGGTATATGCATTTGTGCACCCTTGTGTGTAATATAATATTCTATTTGATTTTAACCCATGTTAATGTATATACATTATGTAATTAAATAGAGAATGCAAGCATGAGTAAATGTTTAAATAAATGATGTATGAGGTGTAAGTATCCTATCCAATATAAGCATGTATAAGTATGGCTTGTAATGAATATGTAGGTTCCATAGTATGTAATGTATGGTGCATATAGTAGTGCAAGAGAATAAATGAATGATGAATGAATGCAAGCATGAATGTAATGTAATAATATATGTAATGTATGTAATATACAAGTTAATGAGATGTAATGTTCTATGTTAACACAAATCCTATATTACCTCATGTACCCCTTACACTATGTAGACACTATCACACTTGACACTTTGTTCACTTACACTTTGACACTCTTTGATATGTATACACTATGTATGCCCATTTAACCCTCACTTGCCCCTTTGCCATGTTCACATACACACACATAGCCTCTTAAATAAGTATTTATGAATACAGTTAACTTAGCTATGTATGTATATTATATATATGTTAGCATATTGTGTTGTAATATATAAGTTTATAAAACCATTTGAAATACCATGATTATAGACCTAATGTTGAATACCAATATATGCATGTGTATATATGTGTAGACATATATAGTTTAAAGTAATAGATTACCTAGTGTATATCCAATGTGAATTCTTGTCTATTTGAGTATTGAATAATTGCATGCTATATAGAGTTGGGTGTATGTTGGCTTGTATAGCCTTGTATTGATGTGTGCTTGCTAGGATAGTCTTGGTTAGGCCTAGTAAGACTTGCTGGGTTAGGACATGACCTAGTTTGACCTAGTTTGACTAGTGCAGTTGACCAGAGTTGACCAAGGGTTGACTTTGGCCTAGTTTGACCTAGATTCATGTAGAATGCATTGTAGTGCTTTATATTACCCTTCTGGGCATGTTGTGACTTGTGCTGTTCCAATTAGGAGCCAGACACCTCTCCTCGGACAGTATCTTTACCTTGGACATTCAGATATCAGGCGAGTACATTCTCTGATCATTTCATATCCTGTTTAGAATTATTTTCTGCATTAAATTACTTTACTTGTGCTGTCACGACATTATCACAGATTAGTACTATACAGATCTCGTACTCCTGTGCTTTCACCATACATGTACAACTTTTTAGTGTAGATCATGTACAACTTTTTAGTGTAGATCATGTAAAACTCTGTAGTGTAGATCATGTACAACTCTGTAGTGTAGATCATGTACAACTCTGTAGTGTAGATCATGTACAACTCTGTAGTGTAGATCATGTACAACTCTGTAGTGTAGATCATGTACAACTCTTTAGTGTAGATCATGTACAAATCTGTTCCGTTCACATGTGCTATCCTGTACTCTGACTCACTAGCCACTGTTAGTTCCTTACTTATAGTAGATATTTCTATTACAGTTTTCTCTCTCTGTTTATATACTGTATTCTTCAGCACCTGTATCTTACTTTACTGCATGATTATATTTTCTAACCTGCTATAAACTGTTGAGATGTAATGTGCTCGCTCCTGTCCTGACTAGACCTGTTGATAAATTTTACAGATAGCCTGGGATTGCCTGCAAGCCTAGAGGAGACACAGTAGAGGTTATTTAGATAGTTATTTCATTTTGTCTGGAGTTGTATTTACTTGTAGATTACTGTATTTGAGTTTGAGATGTATTTATGGGATTATGTATCTTAGACACTTAGACTTCTATCTCCTGTATCTCTTTTGGATTTCATGTTTATCTATCTTTATCATTCTACCTTAGATTGTGATTGAGTTGTACCTCTGTGTTGGCCTCCTTATGGAGAGTATTCATATTATGCTAGTTATAGTTCATGACCTAGAACAGCGTTCTACCGCCGATACTGCGACGTAGGCTGGGCGTTGTTACGTACTCGTACCCTCACGGTGGGTACGGGTCGTGACACGTTTTTAGTGGTGGCCCATGCAGGTCGAGTTTATGTAGTGGTATTCGACTAGAGTACCACTACAGCCTGCAGTCGGAATAGGATATATTTTGAAGGTACTCAATCACGGTTAGGATTCCTTGAGAGATTCCAGGGACGACCCTTAAGAATCTTATTTTAACTTCGATTTGAAATCTATTTTTTCCTGATTTGATTTACCTTTACTTCCTGTTATTGAACTTGATTTTGATGGATTATTGTTGAATTTCGAATCTTGATGTTAGTGGTTGAATTTGAGTCTGTATTTTATGATTTTTGATGGATTATTGTTGAATTTTGAATCTTGATGATAGTGGTTGAATTTGAGTCTGTATTTTTATGATTTTGATGAATTATTGTTGAATTTTGAATCTTGATGTTAGTTGTTGAATTTGAGTTTGTATTTATATATATATGTACATTTTTTTGGAATTAAGGTATAACCTGATAACATACTTGATAAGGACAGTGAGAAAGGTAAAAGTCTACTTTATTATGGAATTTAGAATTTATTGTAGTCATATTTGCTAGCATGACAAGGACGTAGAGCCTGATATAGCTATACTTATCTTAGTTATGAAATCTAGATTTTCTTGCAGCCATACCGGGTGGCGTGGTAAGAATTCTAGATAACATGATTATAGGGTGTATGCCTTATTATGGACTCTATCGTTTATTGCAGCTATGCTTATTGGCGTGGCAGAATTCTGACAACATAATTTCAAGAAGACGCATATGATTATCAGATTGTACCTTAAATATTTTTGAACATGTTTTCTCTACTTTGTTTCAGTCCTTCAAAAAAAGAAAAGAAAGAGAGAATTGTTATTTGTTTGTTTTGTTTTGTTTCTCATTTATTTAACTTAGGAGTAGCTTTAGCTGCTTTTATAAACTTTGTGTAACTTCTTACTATGAAATTCTTCTTAATACAATGAATCGATAATTTTGTTAGACTTTATCTTGGATTTGAAAATTTAGCTCTGGGTTTCAAAATGGGTTTTTCTTTTAAACAGATAAGCAAAAACAGATTTTATCGTTATTTCTTTCTTGCTATTATTCTTGTATTAATAATAATAATAATAATACTGTCTTGATTACGTCAATCACCTGCTTGCAATCTTGGTAGGAATCTAATTGTTGGTCTTAACGTAGAATTAAAATTTTATATTAGGACATGAGAATATATATGAATATATATATATATAGTGGACACTTTTCTGACACTTATGCATGCTACACTTGATTTCCACCTATCTGAATACATATTAATATGTCGTTAATGTTTAAATTTCAAAACCCCAATATTTCCGATTCTCTGCTTTTCCTAGCTTAACTCGTAATTTAAATATAAAATTTCATGATAATAGTTTTATTTATATCACTGCACATGTATGTTATACGTAGGGTTTCAATTCAAAAAAAAAAATTTGGTTGAGTTTTGTGTTTAAATTTGTCAAATCTGAGACTGTGTGCATATTAACCCTTAATCCGGGATTTTAAATGTTAGTTCAAATTGATTATTTAAATGTAATATTTAGAGAGCTGTGTACATTGTTGTTGTAGGGATATAAATTTAGGTTCCATATTCTTACATGTTAGGTTGTGATAAACATTGAGTTGGTTTTGATGTGCAAATTCTCCAAAATCCTAAAAACTGAATACATGTTAACATTTTTACATTGATTTCCATGTTTAGTTCAATTTCAGATTTAACATGTAATATTAAACTATATGCGTAGATAAATGTATTGATAGTATATTAGGGTTTCATTTCTATCATGTTAGGATGTATTGGGAGCATTGAGATTAGTTGTGATGTTTCAAACTCCTAAATTTTGAAATTGCATTATGTTAATATTGTACTGGTTTAAATGTTAGCTTATTTTCAGATTTTGTATATAAATGCTGAACTAAAACTGGGTTTAACCGTTCAATACTAAGCTATAACCCTGTACAAGGACACACACACACCCTAACTTAGTATACCCTGTCATGTAACCTAACTCTTCCTTTCTATGTCATGATTATATATCTATATAGATATATATAGAGCTTAGGCATACATGTCATAATGTATATACATACATAACTAAATCTCTACCTCTTTATATATACATGGTTAGCCATGCATGTTATGAGCAAATGAGTTGTGTATTGTAGATTGTTTAACCAATATGCCATGATTAGTGTAACTTGATAGTTATTGTTTGAAACCCCAAATCCTTCTATGCACTTTTATGTATATTTCACATACACATACGCCTATTATCTAACCATATGAACATGTCCACATACACCCATACACACACGAACTACATAACTTGTACATAATGCTAGCTTTTCTTCTCTAACGCTATATATATAAATATATTGTGATTGGATTTCCATGCAATTGGCTTTCATTCTTTAACTTTGATTTTGATTTTCTTGAATAGTACCCCTTATTAGATAAATGGTAGTTAACTTTATTTTATTTTGATAAGTACCAGTTTTCATATAGGATGGTAGACTGCCTTACAGTCTTGATGATTGTTATTTCTGTATCTTTTCTAGTTTAGCACCCTAGATTGCTTGTGTGTTTTGATACCATATGACCGTTTTGGTTTAGCATGACTAGTATACCTAGATGAGACTTTCACTACCACCGTATGCCATGACCCTGTATGTCATCCTTTTAAATCGTATGATTGTTTAAGTTCTGAGACTTTGATTGTGGGGGGTTTGACCTAGAAGGAGTATGAATATTTTAATTTTGAGGATGAAATTTTTCTAAGGTGGGTAGACTTGTAACACCCAGTTCTCTAAAATGAGGGTAATTTCAAAATTTTGTAATTTTAATCATTTATTGATTTGACATTTAAATCATGATATAATTTTTGGTAATTTTTAAATCATTTTAAAACTATTTAAAATCATGACTTGTGATTTTGATGTTTTGCTAGTGAAACCCTAGAGACTGTTTGACCTAGAGCCTAACCATGCGATTAGGATATTTTAATGTCATTTCTGGCCTAAGGATATTTTGCATTTGACCTTTTTGAATTATTTTGATATTTATTGCGTTGGTGATTGTTGATTTGACCTTTGATAGGTGTGATTTTGTGATGGTTTTGTGTCCGTATCGGACACGTATCAGTTTTTATTTACAAATGTTTGATGTGCCTCAAAGAGATTTTTTTATTGCTGATTTTTTTTGAAAAGTATTTGAATGAGATTATTTTCTGCATGTGTTTCCTGTGATTGCTTTGTTTTAATTTCGAGGACAAATTTTTTTTAAGGTGGATAGATTTGTCACCCCCAGTTTTCAGAAACAGGGGTATTTTTATCATTTTATATTTCGAATATTTTTAAAATTTATTTATTATTTATGATATTATTTTGGGGTTGAAATTTATTTTATTATTTATGATATTATTTTGGGGTTATTTGAGTCGGGTTCGAATTTCAACTCAATCCGACTTGAAATGGGGACCCGGGGGTAGTTTGACTCTAGTGGGATCCACACACTAGTTAGGCATGGCCCACATGATATTAATTTTAGTCCACATGATAGAAATATTTTAGTTAGAGGTTAGACTAATTATTATGGATAAGGTTAGTGTGATTAGAGACTTTAGAATGACTAATTTAGCCCCAACCAATTAGCCCTTTCCTAATACTCATAGAATATGTTTGGGAGTATTTTGGACCTTACCATAATAGGACAAATAGCCCATATGGCCAGCCACTTTGGGAGAGGATAGGCTCAAGTTCATTTCATTATTCTCATCCACACTCTCTCTCTTCTCGTTCTTCCCAAATTCCTAGAGAGCAATCCCTAGCAATTTCTCCATCAAATCCTTCCATTTTGCCACCAAATCTTCTTCTTTCCTTCTCTATTCTAGCCAGGAAGGAAGCTACCCAAGTTTGGGAGGATTCGGAGCTCGTTCGTGTCCTTTTGGAATCTCTACGTGTCGGTGTCGCTCCGAAAGGCTGTTCTTTCTTCGATCGATCTACCAGGAGGTATAATTCCTTCTCCTTTTCATTTTCAGCATATAGGTCTATTTTGAACCATAGGAATGACCCCCATGGTTGTATCTCCATTTGTGTCCATTTCGTTCCATTTGGAGGTCATAGGAGTGTCCTTTGTGTTGGTTGTGTCCATGTGGGAAAACCCCAAATTTGGACATACTATGTGTTGTTGTTGTTATGTATGAATGAATTATACATATTTAATCTCATATTTTGTATTAAGATGTGTTCTATAGTGTCTCATATATAATATTAGTGTAGAGAGTGAGTTCTTGATATATTATGTTATACTTGTGTTCTTTTGTCTCAAACTACCCAAATCTGTCATTATTTTTATCCACGTTTTTAATTTCAGCCCTAACTTAAAAATGTCATAACTTCTAGCTCAAAGCTCGGTTTAATCTCCCATTTTTTTAAAGAAGCGTATTGAAGTTAGCTTTCCAAAAACATATATTAATAGGCCTAATTCTTTCTGTAACTTTCTGGAGAATTATTTGAGTGTCAGCTGTACGAAAGACAAACGCATTCTCGTGTTTTTGCGATTCCGGGAGTTTCTGGAAACGAAAACACGATCCGTTTGAAGTTTCGGAAAGGTAACACATAGATCTATAACATACTTTAATCCTAGATTTTAATTCATGCTGAGATGGTACAGTATTGATATTAGTAGGAGTTACTATTCGGCATATGCATTTTGTGCACCCTTGTGTAATATAATGTTCTATTTGATTTTAACCCATGTTAATGTATAACATTATGTAATTAAATAGAGAATGCAAGCATGAGTAAATATTTAAATAAATGATGTATGAGGTGTAAGTATCCTATCTAATGTAAGCATGTATAAGTATGGCTTGTAATGAATAGTAGTTCCATAGTATGTAATGTATGGTGCATATAGTATGCAAGAGAATAAATGAATGATGAATGATCAAGCATGATATAATATAATAATAGATGTAATGTATGCAATATACAAGTTAATGAGATGTAATATTCTATGTTAACACAAATCCTATAACCTCATGTACCCCTTACACTATGTAGACACTATCACACTTGACACTTTGTTCACTTACACTTTGACACTCTTTGATATGTATACACTATGTATGCCCATTTAACCCTCACTTGCCCCTTTGCCATGTTCACATACACACACATAGCCTCTTAAATAAGTATTTATGATACAGTTAACTTAGCTATGTATGTATTATATGTTAGCATATTGTGTTGTAATATATAAGTTTTATAACCATTTGAAATACCATGATTATAGACCTAATGTTGAATACCAATATATGCATGTGTATATATGTGTAGACATATAGTTTAAAGTAATAGATTACCTAGTGTATATCCAATGGAATTCTTGCCTATTTGAGTATTGAATAATTGCATGCTATATAGAGTTGGGTGTATGTTGGCTTGTATAGCCTTGTATGATGTGTGCTTGCTAGGATAGTCTTGGTTAGGCCTAGTAAGACTTGCTGGGTAGGACATGACCTAGTTTGACCTAGTTTGACTAGTACAGTTGACCAGAGTTGACCAAGGGTTGACTTTGGCCTAGTTTAACCTAGATTCATGTAGAATGCATTAGTGCTTTATATTACCCTTCTGGACATGTTGTGACTTGTGCTGTTCCAATTAGGAGCCAGATACCTTCTCGACAGTATCTTTACCTTGGACATTCAGATATAGCGAGTACATTCTCTGATCATTTCATATCCTGCTTAGAATTATTTCCTGCATTAAATTACTTTACTTGTGCTGTCACGACATTATCACGATTAGTACTATACAGATCTCGTACTTCTGTGCTTTCACATACATGTACAACTTTTTAGTAGTAGATCATGTACAACTTTTAGTGTAGATCATATACAACTATGTTGTGTAGATCATGTACAACTCTGTAGTGTAGATCATGTACAACTCTGTAGTGTAGATCATGTACAACTCTGTAGTGTAGATCATGTACAACTCTGTAGTGTAGATCATGTACAACTCTTTAGTGTAGATCATGTACAAATCTGTTCCGTTCACAGTGCTATCCTGTACTCTGACTCACTAGCCACTGTTAGTTCCTTACTTATAGTAGATATTTCTATTACAGTTTTCTCTCTCTGTTTACATACTGTATTCTTCAGCACCTGTACCTTACTTTACTGCATGATTATATTTTCTAACCTGCTGTGAACTGTTGAGATGTAATGTGCTCGCTCCTGTCCTGACTGGACCTGTTGATAAATTTACAGATAGCCTGGGATTGCCTGCTAGCCTAGAGGAGACACAGTAGAGGTTGTTTAGATAGTTATTTCATTTTGTCTGGAGTTGTATTTACTTGTGGATTACTGTATTTGAGTTTTGAGATGTATTTCTGGGATTATGTATCTTAGACACTTAGACTTCTATTCCTGTATCTCTTTTAGATTTCATGTTTATCTATCTTTATCATTCTACCTTAGATTGTGATTGAGTTGTACCTCTGTGTTGGCCTCCTTATGGAGAGTATTCATATTAGCTAGTTATAGTTCATGACCTAGAACAGCGTTCTACCGCCGACACTGCGGCGTAGGCTGGGCGTTGTTACATACTCGTACCCTCACGTGGGTGCGGGTCGTGACAAACTCCTCCTCCTTGATGTATTGCATTTGGATAGTTTGACATCTTTTTAAATATTAATATTTGTGTGTTTTGTGTGGATAATTTAAATATTGGCTAATGCTGAATGTTTGGATAATTGGTGGTGATTTATGTTGGTTTGTGTGATGTATTTGTGATGGATTATATATTGTGTGTGATATATATTGGTTTGTTGGTTTCTGTGATGTGATGCATATTGTAATTTTTTGATATTTCGGATGTGTGAACAGGGAATGCTCTGTTTATGCAATTGTTTTTTCAAAAATTACCCAGTTGGCGACGGACTAGCGACTACGTCGATGAATTATCCATCGCTAACTGGAGATATTCCCAGTTAGCGACGGGTTAGCGACTACTGATCGATGGGATATCTGTCGACAAGGTACTGGAAATATGAAAGATTCACAGAACCTTAGAGACGGGCTCTCCGTCGCTATTTAGTCGCTCATAGTCGGTAAAGGTATAGCGACGGACTTTCCGTCACCATTTTCGCGACTGATTGCCGACGCATAGCGGCGGAATATCCGTCGCCAAGGTTCTGGAAACATGGAAGATTTCCAGAACTGGATCGACGATGACGCCGCTATTCCGTCGCCAGTCCGTCGAAAGGTAGCGACGATTTGGCGACGGAGTTTGCGTATCAGAAACTCATTGATACGCTTTTACCGACATATTTTCGACGGATTGCTGACGGATTAACCCGTCGGTAAGACGATGTGTTACTTACTTTCTAATACTTGATTTGACGAAAAATCGTCGGCCAGTCGTCGCTAATTGTACGAATATGGCTGCTGAAAATTTGTCGCTCAGTCCGCTTGGCGACAACTTAGCGACGGATTGTTTTTAGCAACGAGTAATATCCCGACGGATTTATTTGACCCAAATCCGTCGAAAAACCGTTGGTAATCTGATTTACCGACGGTTCGCGACGGATATGGCCGTCACTAAAATGTTGAATTTGGTAGTGGTGGGCGGGCGGATGACGCTGGCGTAGGATGAGAAGGATGAGGCGGCGGAGGCTGTGGTGCTCCGGCGCTGCGGGGAGGAGGATCCGGTCGCCGATTCGCCACGACGAAGGATCGGCGCGCGACCAGGTAAGTTTAGGGATTTTGTTGTGGTGGTTGGTGGTAGTGGTGTGAACTTTGGAGATTTGTTGGCGGTAGGATCGACCGGAGTGGCCAGGCAGTGGTAGAGGTTTTGGCCAGGGTTGGTGATGCGAGGAAGCAGGGGATGATGGCTAGGTTGTACTGGTAGGCGGGGGTGACGTCCAGATGTGGTGGCGAGGTGAAGGAGACCGGGCTGTGGCGGAGACGGGTCTGCCACAGTGGTGGTGGTGATAAAGGTGGTGGTCGGAGATGGTAGATGGCAGCAGTGATGGCGGCGATACCGGTGGAGATGTCGGTTGGTGACGGGGTTCTGGAAGGCACGATGGGGAAGAGAAGTACGTGCTGTTGGTGGCGACGTCGAGTGGCAGGGAAGTCAGGGCTGGTTTGTGTTGGTCGTAGGAAGCGGTGTCGGGTTGGCAGGGGCGGTCGCTATTTTTTGGAAGTGGCGCAGATGGCAACGGTGTTCGGGAAATGTTCGGTGGCGGAGTTGGACTCGATGAAGGAGGAGGTTGTGGTCAGGGGTTGAGGCGGAGGGAGGCTGCTGGGCGAGGGGCTGTGGCAAAGGTAGTGGCAGCGCAGCGGCTAGGGAATATAGGCTAGGATTGGGCTGTGTCGTATCGAGAGTTTTCGACACTACAGGGATGAATTTGTTGTGGTGTAATCATGTCTGGGATTGTCGGACACAACCAAATGTAATTGTAAAAATATTAAGGTAATGGAACGACACCCAGGGTCGAACCTGAGACCAACACCGGCTATCACGGAGGAATTAGACACCGACACGATGCACTCACGTTTGTGGAGGATTTTGTAGAATAATTGTGAATGAAAAGCTTATGGAGGTTCCCCTATATATAGGTGGTGGAACTCCTAGTGGGATAAGGATTATGAAAATTTAAAACCCCTTTGATAATTCACTATTACTTTAAATCAATTTAAAACCTATCAATCCAAATCAAATCCAAATCCGAATCTATATCTAGATATATCATATCTATAAGTCAAATATATTCAATAAATCTAATCTTAATTTAGATTATCCTAACCAATTAAATATAATAATAAATAATGATAATCATTAATTTCGAAATTCATAATAAATATTTTTAAATATTAATAGGAAATACTTGGAATTACCCTTTGTATAATAATTAATTATAATTTTGAAATTTATGATAAATACTTCAAAAATAACTTTTTAGGAAAATTATGATAAATAATAATAATTTCAAAAATTAACATATCTACATGAATTAAATTTTATGTACTCGCATGCGAATAGGACATATTATTTACAAAATATTATTTCTTAAATTATCACATATACTTTTGCAATAAATAGAAAAATTAAGTTTTGACAATCATGACTATTTTAAAAATAGATACTTTTTAAATTAAATGGAAAAGGCTACAATAAATCTTTTTATAAAAATAGGTACCTCGTAGATACGTAGGCACACTCGACGTACAAATACTAAAAATGATAACCAATACCAAAAATCTATAAATAAAAAAAACGTAGTAAAAATTTAGAGGGTTTACATGCTACCCAACTTACAAGAATTTTGTCCTCGAAATTAAAAAATAACTAGGCTAGGTAGGGTTGAGAAGGTACGGGGGTATATCGATAAGGAAATACGACCAAGTCATTGGGCGAGGCAAGGAAACGTCGTTCAACACAAACATGCATTAGAAAATCGTGATTATCTACGGAAATAAATTATAGATATGGAATTAAATGAGGGTCGCTAGTTAAGGCAATAAAAATCATGATAACATGAATTAGAGAATAGAAAGGGATCGAGTAGATCAAAGAGAATAATTTAGGGACTCGGAAGATATGGTTCTTTGAGAGAATATAGTCGTTTAGGTTTAGGGTATGGTTAAGGAAATGATCTGAATCATTCTAAAATTTCAAGAATGATTAGAAGGTCGCGATAATGAATCTAGAGTTGAAAAAAGGATGCGTATCTTGAGGCAAGGTCGTAATCACATGGCTTGGTTGATGGCTAGCTACGCCCGTGTATATACGAATATTATAGGCATAGAGGAAAGCTTCGTGTCTATCTATCAAGTATGAGTGATTTATTTTTCTAAAATAGGTGAAAGATGAACATAATACGGGTTCGAAGAATATATTTATCGAGTATGAATAAGTGGTTCAAAGATGACTGAGCAATTTCAAAAGGAATTGCCAAGGCAGTCGCGGATGAGGTTCTAGAGGCTAAGTTTAACTATATCTCCATCCACGTAGAATGATATATAAAAAAGCGAACCAAAGTGCGCTAGGTTGATCAAACCATCATGCACCGTTCTGATTAGACAATATGTTAGTGGGTGCACACCCAATAAAATGTCATGATCAAGCTCGATAAAGAAATAAGCTAGCAAAACTTAGGCTAAATTAACAGCAGAAGATAGTCAAAATATAAGTATGGGATAATGATGAAAGAAATTAAATAGTCCAAGATTCTTAAAATATAAGTCTTGCATGAAGTTTGGGTCTATGCAGTCGTCCTACAGTTTTCTTGTCTAAAGATTTGGTCGACAAGATGAGTTAGGGATCTCTAGAATATCCTATTGGTGACCTCCATTATGCTACCTTAATGAGTCATGATAACAAAGGGGATACTAGGTGGTGAGACATTCTACCCAACTTACAAGAGTTAAACTAGTAGTGTGATGGGACAATTGGTCATGTCTATCTAGTATGGGTTACCTTATTAACCTCTATCAAGCACAAAGAAGGAAGGACATGAATCACGATAGAAGGGATCAAGCAAGAGCAATTCGAGGAGTCAAGCGAGAGTTTGAAAAATAGAATTGAGGAAGGAGGTCAAGTATGTGGATGAGATCCTAGACTCTAATCCTATACGTAGGCTTGCTTGATACGGTAAAGTAACCAACAATTTATCTTGACCTGCGTGGGCCACCATAAAAATATGTAACGTCACAGTCCCAAAATACGTAGGACTAGAAACGTAGACATGCCAGCCGTATAATAAATATACGTAAGCTGTAAATGCAGTAAAACCACAGCTAACTAATCTTATCCACACAATTAAAAAAATAAAGGATATCATATAATAATCATGAATTGTCTTGATATAATATGTTGGACAGAGACACATCCACTACCAACCAAATTAAAGAAAAGAAGTACATGTCATATGAAATGACTTGGCAAAAGTAACAAGAAGATCCAAGATACGTCATCTTCAAAAGAATACAGAAGATCACGACCTCGGCTAAAATACTTACGGAAGACATGAACACACACCTGGAGAGATCACCAGGTCCTCAGAGGGACGTAATAAGATATAGAAGAACATGCCATAACTGAATATAAAATGCTCAATAAATAAGTCAATTGAATTATAATGTGGTCCAATACACATCAATGAATTAGCGTACCATTCCCCCAACCAAACAAGGACAGGAGATGGCACACTAATTCACGATTACGTATCTTTCCATGCTATGAATCCAATATGGTATCCGGACCACAACAAGGTTCAATACTTTCTCATCGGAGCAATGAGCCACACCTACAACCAAACAAGGATAAGATATGGCAAACTAGTCTGCGACAAGTTACTGTTCCAAGCCACGGTCAGATACAAGTACCCAAACCAAGAGTACTCATACCTAACGGATAAGGTAGCCTAACCAGTCTAAGTATATGCAGTTTTAAGAACATCCTCCAACGCATGGGCCCTGGCTAAAATGGGATCGGCATGGTCCCCCCTTGGGGCACCAGAGGCCCAATCAGAAAGAGCATGACGTTCCGCAGAACGTTAGTGGCCGTCAATAAAATAAGGGTCCTCTCACACCGTATCTCCAGTGGAACATCCGGATCACAAAAGGGAAGTGTATAATAGCCTATACGCTAAGGAATTGTCCTTCCCACCCCATGCCTACTGTGTTGTAACCACAACAAATAACCTCTATTAACCGCTAAGTCAAACTAAGCATGCAAACACTATTAGCGGTTAAAACCTATCGCACGGGTTATACGTACTGGTGGCCAGCCAATCACGCATGTCCGAGTTCTATATGCGACTTGCGACTTCGTGGCATGAAGTGTCAAGGCCTATGAATGCAACACAACCAGGATGGTCCCTTAAATCTAAGGTTGATTTGCATAAAATAATAAGTACGTGAAATAGAACTACACAGTAAAATCTATCTAATCATGAGAGTGTAGCATAGTTTATTTTACAAAAAAATAATGAATAAATACATGAATATGAGCTAAAGTAAAATAAACAGCTAATGGTAAGGTATCTTGCCTGGTATTGATGCCTGGTGTGCTGCGATAATCAAGGTGGCACATAATAGGACTTCGGTGTTACAACTATTAAGACGGCTTTCGATGATGGCATTGACTATTCCATCGAGTTCAGAAAGGTCGAATTAGCTAGAGTCAACATAATACAATGGAATATGAATTATGGATTGGTCATGGACATGAGGATAGTCGAAGAAAATATCTATAAAATTTTTAGCAATCATTTTATAAAGCTTGAAAACAAATTTTCCATGAGTTAAAAATATTCATAAAAACTTAAAGTCAAAAAAAACTCTTAAGTTGTAAAAAAGATTTATAGGGAGAAACTATATTTTATTAGTAAAATAATAATGATTATTTACAAATCTAGATAACCAGTTTTTTTTTTGTTAAAGTAATATTTTTGGTGAAAAATATTTTTGAAAAACGGTTAGAGAATAATATGCTCATATTAATAAGTAAATAGTTATTTTTTTATTTTATTTATTTTATTTAACAATGATAACAACAATAATCATAATAAAAAGAAAAGAATAATTGCAAATGATGATACTGATAATATCATAACTTTGAAAGTATTAATATACATAATTAATATTTTATTTTGCCTAATAAAACATAAATTAACGAAAGTAATAATAGTAATAATAACAATATTCAGCCTATAGTTTTGCTGTTGTTTAAATCATACTCATAAAAATAAGAAAAATAAATAAAATTTAAAAACCACATACTCTAGCCCATAGCATGTCTTCTCTTCTCAAGAGAAGAGACACCAACAACAGCAGTATAACACTAATAATAATAAACTTAAATATACTTTTCCTATAAATAAAAACATATAAAATAATAATAATAATAAATAATAATAATAATTCGACAGTTGTAAAGCCATAATAAGTTAATAGTGTTCTCCTTGGGAGAACATATTACAACCCAAATGAGGAGATTGTTCTCCTGGTAGAAGAAATAAGAGGGAGAGAGAGGAAGTGTATGGAGTGACACATCAGACGACGTGGCGGTGGAAGGGTGCCGCGACGACTCTAGCGTCGGCAACCACAGGTCACCGTTCGCAGAGAGGAGGCTGCGGACGCGCGGTGCGGTCGCGGCCTCTCGAGCACGCGCGGGCAGGCGAATGAAACTAGGATGCGGAAGAGGATGAGGCGACGGAGGCTGTGGTGCTCCGGCGCTACGGGGAGGAGGATCCGGTCGTCGACTCACCACGACGGAGGATCGGCGCGTGGCCGGGTAAGTTTAGGGCTTTCTCAATGGTGGTGGTGGTGGTGAACTTTGGGGGTTTGTTGGTGGTAGGGTCGGCCGGAGTGGCCAGGCGGTGGTGGAGGTTTTGGCCGAGGTTGGTGATGCGAGAAAGCAAGGTATGATGGCTGGGTTGTACCGGTAGACGGGGGTGACGTCCGGATGCGGTGGCGAGGTGAAAGGGGCCGGGCTGTGGCGGAGACGGGTCTGCCACTAGTGGTGGTGATAAAGGTGGTGGTCGGAGATGGTAGATGGCAGCAGTGTCGGTGGTGATGCCGGTTGGTGACGAGGTTCGGTAAGGGATGAAGGGGAAGAGAAGTACGAGGTTCTGTAGGTGGCGACATCGAGTGGCAGGAAAGTCGGGGCTGGTTTGTGTCGGTCGCAGGGAGCGGTGTCGGGTTGGCATGGGCGGTCGCTGTTTTGTAGAGGTGGCGCAGATGGCAACGGTGTTCGGAAAATATTCGGTGGCGGAGTTGGACTCGATGAGGGAGAAGCTTGTGGTCAGGGGTTGAGGCGGAGGGAGGCCGCTGGGCAAGGGGCTATGGCAAAGGCAAAGGCAGTGCAGCCGCTAGGGAATGTAGGCTAGGATTGGGATATGTCGTATCGAGAGTTTTCGACACTGCAAGGGATGAATTTGTTGTGGTGTGATCATGTCGGGGATTGTCGGGCACAACCAAATGTAATTGTAAAAATATTAAGGTAATGGAACGACACCCAGGGTCGAACCCGAGGCCAACACCGGCTATCACGGAGGAATTGGACACCGACACGATGCACTTACATTTGTGGAGTATTTTGTGGAATAATTTGTGAATGAAAAGCTTATGGAGGTTCCCCATATATAGGGGGTGGAACTCCTAGTGGGATAAGGATTATGAAAAATTTAAAACCCCTTTGATAATTCACTATTACTTTAAATCAATTTAAAACCTATCAATCCAAATCAAATCCAAATCCGAATCTATATCTAGATATATCATGTCTATAAGTCAAATACATTCAATAAATCTAATCTTAATTTAGATTATCCTAACCAATTAAATATAATAATTAATAATGATAATCATTAATTTTGAAATTCATAATAAATATTTTTAAATATTAATAAGAAATACTTGGAATTACCCTTTGTATAATAATTTCAAAAATTATGATAAATACTTCAAAAATAACTTTCTAGTAAAATTAAGATAAATAATAAAATAATTTCAAAAATAATTTGTGAATAAAAAGCTTATGGAGGTTCCCCTATATATAGGGGGTGGAACTCCTAGTGGGATAAGGATTATGAAAATTTTAAAACCCCTTTGATAATTCACTATTACTTTAAATCAATTTAAAACCTATCAATCCAAATCAAATCCAAATCCGAATCTATATCTAGATATATCATATCTATAAGTCAAATACATTCAATAAATCTAATCTTAATTTAGATTATCCTAACCAATTACATATAATAATTAATAATGATAATCATTAATTTCGAAATTCATAATAAATATTTTTAAATATTAATAAGAAATACTTGGAATTACCCTTTGTATAATAATTAATTATTATTTCAAAAATTATGATAAATACTTCAAAAATAACTTTTTAGGAAAATTAAGATAAATAATAAAATAATTTCAAAAATTAACAAATCTACATGAATTAAATTTCATGTACTCGCATGCGAATAGGACATATTATTTACAAAATATTATTTCTTAAATTATCACATATACTTTTGCAATATATAGAAAAAATCAAGTTTTGACAATCATGACTATTTTAAAAATATATACTTATTTAAATTAAATGGAGAAAGGCTATAAAATCTTTTTATAAAAATAGGTACCTCGTAGATACGTAGGAGCACTCGACGTACAAATACTAAAAATGATAACCAATACCAAAAATCTATAAAAATAAAAAAATGTAGTAAAAATTTAGGGGGTTTACACTTTGAAAACCATCGTGAAGAACATCTAAGCAACATTATGACATTTTTTCCCATATTCTACACACATACTTGACTCAATGAGATTATTTTTTTAGCTATGTGGATTCATCTCTTTTATTATCAAACATATTCAGTGAAATAAAAACTTTATTTTATTAGTGTGAAGGCCAAGCTGAGGCAAGTTCATCGAAGCCACCCACCTAAGCGAGGAGTTGGCTCAGCCGAGCGAAACTTTGAGCCAGCCGTTGCGTGTCTAAGTCCAAATGTTGTTGTGTTTCGATTCCTCTGGTTGAACTGAGCAAGACGGGGCGTTACATCCTTAGCTACTAGAAAATCTCCATGCAATGCAAGCTCGACTGCAACCTCCTCCTCCACTTCGGTCAATCCAGCTTATATTGAGTGGATCCTTCAGGATCTAACCATCCTTATCTGGATAAACGTCACTCTTGAAGAATCTATCATCTCCTTCACCGACAACTACACAACTCACGAGATGTGTGGAAAGCTCTTGAAACTCGCTATGCTCATGTTTCCAGATCTCACACCATGCTTCTCAAATATTAGCTATAAAACTACACCAAAGGGGACAAATCCGTCTCTGACTATCTTGAAGGGCTCAAAAAGATTGTTGATGACCTAGTGACTGCCGGTCATCTGGTTGATGATGAAGATCTTGTAGCCTATATGCTTTGCAGCCTTCCGCCGGAATACGACACATTTGCCACCACCGTTCGGGTTCGCTTTGATGAACTCACCTCTGCTCAAGTTCACAATCTATCTCTCAGTGAAGAAGTAACTCTCACTTTTCATGCTACATCGACAATAAAACCTGACACTTCTCCTTCTGCACTTTACTTTACTTCATCCTCTTCTAAGCCTCACTTCAAAAAGTAACCACCCTATATCAATCCTAACTACAATGTCAATCCAAAAACTATGACCCAAATTACAAAAACCCTTGGGCATCTTCCTCAAACTCTTCCACCACCTCTTATAAACAAAAATCCTATTTATACCAACCATACCCACTATAACTCATCTAGACCAACAAAGCCCATCAACCCCTCTTCACATTTTACCCCTTCTCTGCCTCCATGCTAGATTTGCAATGAACGTGGCCATATAGCTCCTGACTGTGCCAACCGATTGAATTTAGCTTACCAAGGTCGCCTTCCGCCTCAGAAATTTGTAGCAAGGGTCGCCAGTTCTAACCATGACAACACACACTGGATAGCTGACAGCGGTGCCACTCATCACATGATAAATGACCTTTCAAACTTGTCGCTTCACTCTGGCTACTCAGGTACTACCAAAGGTGTGTTTGGTAATAGCTCAAAACTCCTAATACATGACATTGGACACACTACAATTCAAGCACCTTCCTCCACATTACACTTAATGATATTCTTTATGATCCTCTATAAAATACAACCTCTTGTCTGCCTATAAATTTTTTTAGATAATGACTTCAATCTCACATTTGATGCTAACTCTTTGCTATCAAGGCCAATCTTTCGGGGATAGTACTCTTCCGAGGTTCGAGTAAAAATGGCTTCTACATTATTCCAAGTCTACGACCACCTTCATCCATTTGCCCAGCAGCTCTCGTCTCTTCCACAAATCCTTCCTTCAATCTTCTTCATAGTCGACTTGGTCCTCCATCAAGTGCTACCTTGCATCACCTTCAATCATATGTTCCTAACTTCAGTTTCTCTAAAGAACAACCACTCCATAAATGTGTTGCTTGCCATATTGGAAAGAGCATCAAACGACCCTTTCCTCATTCTCAATCCACTACCACCCGACCTCTTCCAACTCCTGCACAACAACCTTTGGGGTGTCTCTCCTACTATGTCTTCGACAGGCTATCGTTATTATGCAGCGTTTGTAGATGATTTTTCTAAGTTCAGTAGGGTCTTTCCTCTATTCCAGAAATCAGACTTGTACTCTATTTTTTTCCAACTTTATTAATAAGATTGAATGTTCTATGGGACAGAAAACTCTTATTCTTCACTCCGATGGTGGTGTTCAATACATAAGTCATCGATTTGAATATTTACTTTCCTCTCGTAGCATAAAAAACTAGCTAAGTTGTCCACATGCCCCGAATAAAATGGAGTGGCAGAACGCAAACACAGGCATTTACTTGAAACTATTCGAACTCTTGTCTTTCAATCTGGTGTTCCTTATTCTCTCTGGATGGAAGCTCTCTTCACTTCAACTTACCTCATAAACAGACTACCCTCAAATATCACAACAAAACTCCATAGAATTGTTTTACAACAAACTTCTTAGCTACAATCACCTTCGCATATTTAGATGCCTATGCTTTCCACATCTTCAGGCTTATTCAATCGATAAGCTCTCTCCAAGAAGTATTTCTTGTGTCTTTGCTAGTTATGGCACATCCTACCAAGGCTATATGTGTTGAACCAAAAACTGGAAGAGTCTATATGTCCCGGCATGTTGACTTTAATGAATCATCATTCTCTTTCCTACAAAATCCTTTCACACCTATCCTCCTAACCCCACCTTCTATCACAATCCTACTTCCACATATTGTCACGCCCCAGTTCCAATATATAAGAACTTGAGCGCGAACATGCCAGCTAATACGATCTAGGATAAGTTTCTAATTTAATGGACTTATCCCTGGACGTACTCCGATGTAAAGGGTAACTAAGAGTAACTGATCATCTATATCTTAATCCACAACAAATGAAACGAATACCAAGAAATGACATATATACTAAAGTTGGCGACCCAGTAATATACATGTTCAAGCAAGCTCGAGAAAGGAATAAGCTTGATAATAATAGGCTACATAGCAGCATAAAGCAAATATAGGTGAAGATATAAGCAGAAAAGAGTAAATAGAAATACCAAGAACACATATATAAATATACCTGAGACCTCAGTGCATCATGCAACACATGCCCAGCTACTCTGTACTAACCGTTCAGCGAATACCTGGAGAGACCACCAGGTCCTCAGAGGGACGTAACAAGATACAAAAATACATGTCATAGTATGAACTGAATAAAGAACATCCTGAACCATAACATGGTCTAATATCCAGTCATCAATCAGTAAACCATATCTCTGACCAATCTTGATCAGTGGATGGCATACTAGTCCATGATAAGACATTATCCCATGATACGGTCCGACATAAGTACACGAACTAACCAGTCTATGTGAATGCATGTTAAAGACAACCTTTGGGCGTATGGATAGGTAAATAAGGGATTTGCATCGAGTCACGGGCCGATGTCGGATCACGAGCCGATGTAAACATACATGTACTAGTATACCTCTTGACCGTACCTAGCGCACAGCTAGTGGCCGCTGCCGGATGTATCCCTAGTGAATGTATGGCCCATAACCCGGTATCCATGCCCATAACTGAGTATCGACTGAGGCTAGAATATATAAATATATGTCCCATACGCCTACTGATTGTCTTCCCCATCCAGGAAGTGTACAAGTCGTATCCACGACTCAGGCAATCCATATCTCAATACGAGTCTCTAATCTAGACACCATCTAACTCTATATGAACCGACACACGAACCGCTCGCACCGATGATCAGTCGAATGCGTAAGTTCATGCCAAAACAATGACCCTCACTCAAGGTGCCGTGTAATATCTCGTGTCAAGTCATAGAAGTTATTCGAAATAACTTCACCACCTGGGGTATGGCTACTAACTCTAAGTTACACACACGCATACACCCATAACATCGATGCCCTCATCGATAAACCCAAGTCATCCTTGGATACACACTTCTAGTGTCACTAACTAACAACATAAGAGTAGATATGAATAGTATAAACAGAACAAGTATGGTAAGGTATCTTACCTGGGGTGAAGTAGTAATCCAATAATGTCCTACAAATAAATTGTCAAGTCCAAGAAAGGTAGCAACATAAGAGTCTCCATGAACGTCGTTAGATGCTAAAACAAACATCACCAACATTTCAAGAATAAGAAAAAGTTAGAATAGACTACCCATAAGTCCAATTTTGGATACAGGGGCAAAATAGTAATTTTGGGTCAAAATGCGGTCCGTCGTTGGACCCACTTCGTACCAAGAAATATGTCAGGATCAAAGTCATCAAAATCTAACAAACTATATGTCTATGAGTCCAGAATGATGATACGAATCCAATGGTATGTTCGGAAGTAGATTCCGAAGAGTCGATCTCAAAATGATTCGTTGACCCGGACATTGGAATCCGGTTTGCACGAAAATACATGCCGGAGCCCAAGTCTACGAAAGCTAGCAAAGTATATGTCAACAGATCCAGAATGATGATACAAATCCAACGGTATATCTAGAATTGGATTCCGATGAGCCGATCTCAAAATGGTTCGTTAACTCGGACTGTGGGGCCCACCTTGTACCAAAATACGTGTCGGGGTCCATGTCCTCTAAATCAAGCAAATTTTATATATATTCGTGCCAAAATGATGCCATAAGTCTACTTGTGGTGTCAGAATTGGAATCCGGAGTCCCGGGTTCAAAATTGGAACTCTATAAGTTAAAAATTATGAATTTGGACGACCAACTTTGGTGTCAAATTCAACGAATCAAACAAGCTCACAATGAAACAAAACATAAGTGACAAGAAGTTGGATATACCAGCTATGCACAGGAACTGGTGGCCTATCAAACGGAGATGTGACGGCGAAGATACAAGTCCACGAAGTTGGCTCCACAAAACTGTCCAAAATAAACACAATTATTCGGGCAACTTGGCAGCCAATTTCGACATATCAAATGAACGAATAAACAATTAAAACTTTGGATAAAGGTAGAGGTATATACCGAGATTTCTACGGAGGAAAGAGATCAACGATCAAACGATCGAATTGTCCAGAAAACACGCACGAAGTTGTTGTGTCATAGTGGACTTTCTGTCTTCTCCAACACGCGCGTCACGACGGGATTGACTCCAAGTTGCAGGAATCGCCTACTGCGACCATCGGGTAGGGCGACGACACTCCGAAAAAGCTCGTGGTGGCACGCACGATGGCCAGGTTGTTGTCATGGACGAGCATAACACTCGGGAGGAGCTGTGCGTACGTCGCCGAGCGCAATCACGCTTGTGCATGCAGGGTGACTGTTGTGGCTAGCACGAGCGCGATCGGGCTGGGGCTCACCGGGGTACGCGAGGGGTCGTTGTCGGTACGGTGGCAGACGTGCACGAGCCAACTGCTGCCGCAACGGCAGTACAATGCTGGCACAGTAGCAGTGACTGGCTGTCGCTGCTCGACCGGGCGGTGTACGGCCCACACACGACGGGGCATCACCTTGGGGGTCGACTGGGGCTGTGTGGCTCTGAGGGCAGTTCGTCGGAGGCGTAGGCCCCACAAAGGGGTTCCCTTGGGCGACGGGGGAGGCTACGTTCAGCAGCTACATGGGTTCGGCCTGGGTGTTAAGGAGGGGGAGGAGAGGAAGGGGATAGCTGATGTGAATATGGTGATGAAGATGATGAGGTTGATGATGAAGATGATAATGGGATGATGAAGGTGCTGTCGGCTGGCTTCGAGAGGGCTGTGCTATGGTGATGGAGAAGTTGATAAAGATGATGATGATGGTGAAGATGAGTGATGATGAAGATGATGGAGATGAAGGTGATGAAGGAGTTAGGATGAGATGTGTTCGGCCATGAGATGAAGTATGGTGAAGAAGAAGCTTGGGGAAGGAGAAGGAGTTTAGGTGGAGCAGGAGAAGATAAGGAGAAGAATGGAGGTTCGACTAGAAGATGAGGGTGGAGGGGAGGGGCTGTCGGCTATGTGAGGAAAAAGATAGTGAAGTAGATATTGTGGTAAAAGAATGAGAAAATGAGGAAGAATGAAGTGAAATGTGTGGAATTAGAAAAGGAGGTGGTTGTTAGCTTTAGGAAGAGCGAGAGTTTTGTAAGCTTTTCAAAAGTGAACATGTGTTATTGTGTGGTGATTGGACAAGGGGTTATTGTGTCATAGAAATCCTTTCCAAGCCATCTCTTGGGTTTGGCCAAAAGAGGAAAATTTGGATGATTAAGGTTTGAATGAGTCTAAATAGGAATTCTTCCTAATCTTTTGATTAGTGAGTTGTCCATTAGTTTAGAGGGAGAATTGTGCTAGGGTGTTTGTTGTTTTGTAGGGGTGAAATAGTGTTGGGTTTGTAGGGTTTGTCATGAGTGTGTCATATGCAATTGGGTTAGGTTGGTTTGGTTTAGATTGGGTCGTCAGGTTTGGTGTCACCATGACCCTAATTTAAGTCATCGATGATCATGGATAAATAAGTAGCATGTAGGGACTCAAATGAATGGGACACAAGTGGCATGTATATAGAAGACTCAATATGGGCCATATCCATATCTTGGGTTGGCAGGTTTGGGTCGAAATGGTGTCCCCAATTCGAGTCAGAAATAAATATGACTTCGCATGGTGAATCAAGATCGGGTCTTATGTTTTAAAAATTGGGTGATAAAAATGAAGCACAAGAAGGTATGTTTGAGTGGTACATGAAGGTCATAGGTATAGAGTGTCTTGACTAGATCATGCATGTGAAGTTGGTTTTGAGAAAATAACTAATCTTGTGCTCCTAAATTAAAAGGCAGGTCAATGTGCATATGATAATCATAAATACAAGTGAGAATGGTCAAATGGCCTAAATTGGTCCGAAAGTTGTGCTTTGCAAATAGAGTACAAGAGAACAAGTTTGAATGGGACATGATATCAACACGAAGATAAACTTGTCTAGATCAAAGCTCATAAAGAACGTTTCGAGAGATTGACATCTTTTGCGCTCCAAAAATCAAATTCACAAAAAACAATTTAAGGATCACAACTAATTATAATTAAAATATCTATTTTAATTAATTCCTTTAATAAAATTTTGAAATAATCCCTAAAATCCAGGGGGCTGACACATATGCCCCACCAACATCCAATCCTTCAATAGATTCACCATCTTCTTCTACTTTATCTATCACTAGACCTACATCTCCAACCTTATCACCAACTTCTGTTGCCACTTCCTCTAATACATCCAACACACCACCTACCACTCCACCACTTGATATGCAGTCTGATCCAATTTTGCCCCCTCCTCTACCACCACCTCCCCCAGTAAACTTGTAGTACCAAACAATCCACGACATCTAATAGTAACACTTATCCAATGCAAACTCATGCTAAAGATGGTATATTCAAACCAAAATATCTTGTACTCAAAACTCACCCCATTGCTCAGTGTCTACTAGCTACTGCCACACCACTTTTGCCTACTTGTGTTTCACAGGCACAAAAGATAGCAATGGCGCGAGGCCATGGCCATGAATCATTGCTCTTCTTCAAGCTGGAACATGGGCCTTATTTCCTCCCCCTCCCCATCAAACAATTGTTGGCTGTAAATGGTATTTCACATCAAATAGAAATCTGATGGCACTAATGACAGATACAAGACACATCTCATCGCCAAGGGATTTTATCAACGTCCTGGCGTCAACTATGATAAAACTTTCAGCCATGTTGCTAAAGCTACTACCGTAAGAATTATCTTTGCTCTTGCAGTCACGTTCAATTGGCCACTCAAATAGATCGACGTAGTAGGTTTGCATTATCGGTATTGGAATCAGTATCGGACCATTCCTATGAGTATCGGTATTAGCAATATCGATGGAATCGACGATTTCGGATCAGAGTCTTGGTTTTCTTGGTATCAGATAATAAATAATTATTAATAAATTATTAACAATTAAAATATATTTTATACATTTAGGCATAATTTTAAGTATTTTAAGTATTATTTCTTAGTAGTTTTAAAATTAAATTAAATAGTAGTCACCCTTACCGATTGATTTACAGGCAGTAAATAAAATTTCTTGTTTTACATGCTGTTCAACCTTATTATGCTTTAAACCCTTGCCTGTTTGCCTTTTTCATTCAATTTTATTTTTTGAATTGACCGAAAAAGAAATCCCCAATGTCGGTATCGGTTAGTAGCGGGTATCGATCGGTATTGGATCGGGACATGCTAAACCATATCAGTATCGGTCGTATCGGATTGCTATCGACCGATACTGTAAATTATGTACAAAATGCCTCTTTACATGGATATATAGATGAATTTGTCTATATGATCCGACCACCAGGCTTCATTGATCAAATGCATCCCACTCATGTATGCAAATTGTTAAAATCACTTTATGGGTTGAAACATGACCTATGGGACTGGTATGAGAATCTCAAGCATGCTCTACTTAATTTGAGCTTCTAGACCTCTGCGTCCGATAGTTCCTTCTTTGTTCACTCCTCAGGCAACTCCATCACTATTATTCTCATCTACGTTGATGATATTCTTATCACAAGGAACTCGCTGACTCACTGCACCAATCTCATTCACACCCTCAACAATCTATTTTCGATCAAAGACCTTGGAAATGCCAACTATTTTCTTGGTCTGGAACTTCACTGTACCAACAGAGGGCTCTACATCTCTCAATCAAAGTATATCATAGATCTTCTCACTCGTGCCAAAATGGATGGCGCCAAGACATCCTCCACCCTAGTTCTCAAGTTTCAAGCTCGGTCAAGCCTCTGGTGATCCTCTAGATGATCCTGAAGTCTATCGATCCATCCTAGGTGGTCTCCAATACTTAACATGGACTCAACCGGACATAAGATATGTCGTTAATCAAGCTTGACAGTTCCTGCATAAATCAATAACCTCTCATCTTGTTGCGGTCAAACGCATCTTAAGGAATCTCAAGGGCACCATCTCTCTTAGATTTTACTATTAACAGGCCCGATTCAACTTACAGCCTATTGTGATGTCGACTGGCTGGTTCGCCCGATGATCATCGCTCAACAATAGGTTACTGTGTTCTTCTTGGGCCAAATCCCATCTCTTGGAGCGCCAAGAAACAATCAACTATTGCTCGCAACTCGACCGAAGCAGAGTGTGGAAGTCTAGCTCATACAGCTGCAGAATTATGTTGGATTCAATACCGCTTCAAAGATCTTCACATACCTATAACTACGCCTCCTTTTCTACACTATGACAACATTGGTGCCCTCGTCCTTGCCTCCAACCCGGTTTTTCATGCTCGCACCAAACATGTAGAAATCGACAACCATTTTATTCGTGAACTCATCAATCTCAAAAGACTAAGTCTTCGTTAGCTCTCTTTGCAGACCAACCTGCTGACATCTTCACCAAAGGTCTAACCATAGCTCAGTTTCATGCTCTTCTATCCAAACTCTCACCTGCTGCATGTCCGTTCAGTTTGAAGGAGGCTATTAGAGATCAAAACAACCTCCGGATAAGGAAACAAACCCCAACTAAGTAACAATCTTTGACTAGAATGATCCATCTAGATCGAGTTAGTTTTAGCATTTGATTTGTTTGTTACAACTAATAGTTGAGTAGTTTCCTTATTTTGTGCAAAATATGTTCTAGTAGAAGGACTATTTATGTAGCCACATATTATTGAATAAATATAGAGAAAAGAATTAATTCTCTCCATATTGTCTTCCAATTATGAGAAATCTATCATAACAAACCTAGCCCGATGCATGCTCTTGATTACAAGTGTGCACCAAGTAAATTCCTGGAATCTCCAACTCTGATGAAATTAAACACAAATAATCATTGCAGCACCTAACATTAGCCTTAACCTATTAGGAAATATGAATGTTTACCTTTATATGCATGGTGGTGTTAACATAATGAAAAAACTTTGACAGTGTAAAGGAGAATGAACATCCAGTCAATTAAATTATCTAGAACCATGTGCAGGAGGTTGATATATGTATATGAGGGAAAATGAAGGAAAAATGTGAAATATTTGAGTCTTCATAATAAACATATAAATGTTTGATTCTGATCAATATGCATAGACTCATGCTAACTATAAATCTTATTAATTTTCATACGGGATAACTCAGCTTGTCTTGTCAATTTTTGTGCGTTCACTGCAAGAAATCTTATTATTTACATGAGCAAGAGACAATTCAGTAGATGGAAAAGAAAAAAATTACTCACGAAATAATTATTACCCCAATACAATAATTATTTACATGAGTAAGAGACAATTATTTGTAGAGACCAATTTTAAAAGAACCCCAACAGTGTTGGAATCCAGTTTGAATTTTACAACAATGTTTTTGTAGAGTCTAAATCTACTTAAACATTTGATTTGATTTGATTTAGATTTCCATAATTGATGTTGGACTATTTTAGAGGTAATAGAATTATTATTTGAGGGTTTCCTATTTAGGAAATCCTATTATGATCTAAAATAGGATGTTGATGGGTTATTTTAGGTGTAATATGATTCTTATGTTAGGGTTTCTTATTTAGGAAATATTACTTTGACCTAGAATATGATTTTCTTATCCGATATATATGGGGTGAGGGTGGAGGCACAAAGTATAGCACAAAAATTGAGATTCGGGATGCTCGTCCATAGGAGATCTAAGAGAAAATTCATACTTTGCTCTTAGAGCTTCACCATAGAAGACAAAAGAAAGGAAGATTTGATCGATGAGTTATCAACTTCGGTTAAGAAAATTGCTACGGGTTGGTGAGTAATTTCATTGTAATCTCTTTCACTTCTTCTTGAGTGTGGTGAGGAGATTGAACCTATTAGGGTAAAGGGTTCAACATTATTTTTGTCAATCTTGTAATTTTATCTTAGTTATATAGATTAGAATTTGTCTAGGTGATGTAGTCGCCATAATATACTTGTCGTTATTTGTGCTTGGTGTTCGTTAGACGTTGGTTGGTTATTTCAGAAGGGTCGGCTAAGTTTTTGTTGCAACAACGTCTCAAACATGGTATCAGAGCGCTTGTAGGGCGTGTTCAATTTCCAACATCTTATATCAGAGCCAGGTTCGTTCATTCTCATCTGAAACCCAATATCTAGTATCATAACTTTTGGGGTTCTGGCAACAATGTCTACGGAGTAGATGAACACTCGTATGATCACCCATACAGGGGAAATTGGGCAATTTGGAAGCCAATGATGGAGAATCTACTATGGTACAAGGACTTATATGGTTCGTTGGAGGGCGACAGCATAAAGCCATCGGACAAAGCTGTTGAAGATTGGAAATGACTTGATCGAAAGGCCGTTGTATTTATCCACCAATGCCTGGATGACTCGGTGTTTGACCACGTATCTATGGAGAGTTGGGAAAAGCATTATGGGAGAAGCTACATTCGTTGTATGAAAGAAAGATGTCACGATCTGCACTCACTTTTGGGATGCGATTGTGCATCCAAAACCAGCCTACATCATATTATCGGCGGTAGAACGCTGTCTAGGTATTGATATTTAATCTTAAATACAATAAAATCACATTTATTGCTCATTCACAACAATTATCCAAGTTATTGTTCGCCATTAAAATAGGGAGTTTGTTTTGATGTAAACTTTGTATTTAATTACAAACAGAACAGAGTACAATATAGGATTTAAATATAATTCTAGGAGTATAGTTTTGTTTTTGTTTGAGAACTGTGTCGATGGAGCGAGTGGTAATTCTTTGTCTCCGTTGACGATCTGACGACGATCTCGGATTCTCTGAAAGTTTGAGTTGCTCTGGAACTGGCAATGACTTGAAGAGGATTGGGACTCTTGTAAGTGCTTTGGATGCTGGTGTGGTTAAGGTGTTCAAGAAGTGGGGGCCTCGAGAGTACCATTCGTGTCTTTTGAATAAAGGAATAATTCTTCTATTTATAGGCAGCAGAATGATCTGCTTATGCATGCATATGTGATATACGCTTGGAGAGCTTGGATGTAGGGACGCCACATGGCTGATTCTGTTGGGTGCATGGATGATGCGCCCTGAAGTCAGAGTTGAATCTGTTTGAACTGCACTGTTGTGCTGCAGTGGAGCTGACACGTGGCAGTTGTGGAGATTCAGTTGTTACTGAGATCTTGGGTGGTTAGTACCCACTCGTAGGTAGAACTGAGTCAAATGACACGTGACACGTGTCCATGGCTCAAAGATCTCGAATTTGATGGAGAGTAATCTGTCAGGATGTACCTAGGATCTGGCGAATGAGAAGACTTGGTCTATGACTTTTAGGGGTCAAAAATAAGTCTAGGCACATGGCTTTCGAGGTGCATACAGAGCTTTGGGTGCATGGCTGCGGAGGCGTATGCAAAGTTTTGGGCGTATGGCTGTAAAGACGCATGCGGGTTCTTGGGCACATGGCTACGAAGGCGCATGCGGGTGATCAGTCAGCCACGTGGCGGAGCATAGCCATAACCAACAAAAGAGTGATGATTACGTCTCTTCATCTTCTGCAATATTCTGACTTCGAGATGTGTGCTGCTGTCGTTTCAGTCACTCCAACATTAAATGCTTTAATGGGTGGCGAGCTTTATGTGGGCGTATCTTTGTGCATTACTAGACACATTTGACTATGCTCCATTGGGCACATTTGTCTGTGCTCCATAGGGTACGTAGGTACGGAGCGCATGGTGCTGACGAGCGCATCTTCTGCATAGTGCACCCTCATTGGTCAGTCTTTGTTGAAGTTTTTGAGTCATTAATGCTTCATTGACTCGATTGAATTCGAAGGGGTAGATTCATCACCACTAATGCAAATTCATTGCAGTGACTTCGGGAAATTTTCCACTTGGCGCATGGATTTGAGTTGCCCTGGCCTATAAATAGTTTCGTAAAGAAAAGTTTGCTTCTCATTTCACTTTTTTTCTCAAATGGAGATGAACTCGACCGGTCCTCCTCCTTGCCGAAATGTTGTACTGTGGGTTACAGATCTCTTTGTTCGAAGAAGCTTTGACGATGAACTCCTTCAGAAGACTGAGATGCGTCGAGTTTGTAATGGACACAACAGCTTATGTTCGAATCCCTTGTCGGCAGTATTTTTCTACGAGATGGCGTTGGGTGCCTGTCGTATCCAAAGATCGGGGTCGTCGTGCCCCGACTTCCGTTATGCTGGAAGAGCCACCGGGTTTGGTTTGATTGCCAACCCATGTTCTGCTCAATAAATACTTCATTGACCGAAGCACTGGAGGAAGTGATTCGCTCTGACGAGAAAGAGTGATGCGCCTACACTGAGACGTCAGGGTGATGCGCCTGCGAAATGATGTGCCTAGTTGTAGTTTAGGATTTCTTCTTTATAGTAGAGTTTTGTTGTATTTGGACATGTAATAGACTTTTTATGGAATAAAAAATCAATCTTCATGTGCCTCTTCTACTTGATGTCTTCTGAAATAATGTGTCAACATTCTGTCTTTGAACTCTTTAGCGTATGATGTGTTGGGGGCGCATAGTGCTTAGGGGAGCATAGGAGTGGATGCACCTGAAATTCCTTGCTTATAGAAGACCCCTTCAAAGTTTTCAAAACTTTATGCCAAGTTTTGGAATACTTTGAACCAAGAAGCATGGGAAGTAGATATTCTGGGTGCATGCCTTGTCTTGGCGCATTGTCGTTCCGCATATGGCTATCGTGGCACATGCTCTTCTTAATTAATGAAAATAAGATAACGCCTCAAATCCCAAGAGATTAATGATGATCTCTTTTACAAGATATACAGCCGTCAGTTTCATGAAACTCGAAGAGACACTGACATCATACTTTTATCGGTTCATGCGCGTGGTTTGAGCCTATAAATAGGCATCTGCGGAGAGAGAAAACTCCTTTCTCTCCTTCTTCCTTCTTAAATTTTCTCAAAAAACCCTAGTTTCGTGAGAGATGGCTCCCAAGGCTCCATGCAGTGGTACTGGCCGAGGCAGAGGCAAAGGCAAGAAGCCTATCGAGGCTAACGTTGAGGAGCCTCCTGCTGTCGAGACGATGCATGCCGACTGCGGTCGGAAGTGATCGGCGGGTGAACTGATGCCTTAGGAGTTTTTACACAGACACTTTGTTGCATACTTCAAAATATTCTGCTGAAACAAATGGGTGGGGCTATATGAGCCTCGCCCTGAGGATGTGCCTAGGCTTTTTGTGCTGATGCACATGGACTTTGTCCTGATGATGCGTCGAAGCTTTTCTCGCTAATTCGAATGGACGTTGGTCCTGATGATACGTCGAAGCTTCTTCTGCTGAGCACATGGACTTTGGTCCTGATGATGTGCCGAAGCTATCCTTCCAACGCATATGGAATTTTAGTCCTCAATGCGCAATGCGCACAGACTTTTGTCCTGATGATGCGCCAAGATTTTAATGCATTATATTTGCATGCGTCGATGCCAGGCTGTGCATATCCTTGGGCTGAGTTCTTTTGCTAACTCTCTGTCATATTGTGCGGCAGTGTCTATACCGAAAGCAGAGGCTGTCATGAATTTTCAATGCTGATGTCATCCTTTACTTTATTGGATGAAGAAATAAAAAACTTTTGTTTGTTCAATTTTGTCATGATCTTGGTTTTTGTGGACCTATTATCTTTTGCTGCATCTTGGTTTCTAGGTACAGATAATAAGTTGAGAGAGTGAACCAGCATATCAATGCAGAGGTAATATAGACGTAGTAATTATAGGGTTAATGGTAGATTTTTTCTACTCGGAGGTAATATGAACGTGGTAGGAATGTACTCGGTGGGGATAGAAGAACAATTCAGAGGTGATATGGATATGGATGCTTTTATTTTTGAGGTGTAACAACGCAAGGGTTGTTCGATGGAATGTTTACTCAGAGGTAATATGGACGTGGTAAACATAGATTTTAGCGCGATCTTACATAATGTAAAATTTAGCTTTGTGGGGATGTAGAGAAACAACTCAAAGGTGATATGAACATGGATGTTTTCTACTGAGGGAAGAATGCAATAGAACAACTGGTCTCCAGAAGCATATGATTATGAAAGAAGGAGAGTGAACCCTATGGTTGAGTTCATAAGTTATGCTACTGGGGATATGGAAGCACATATTGAGGGATCTCAGGCATAATACTTCTTTAGAAACTTATCGTTGATTGGCATTATGAACAAGTCCCCATTTGGTTTTGCGAGCCGATAGGCACCGTTAGAGTACACCGTCTCTATATTGAAAGGGTCTTTCTATTTGGGTTCAAATTTTCCTGGTGTCTTGTGAGTCATCAGCATCGGTCTTCTGACTGACAAGATGAGATTACCGACTTGGAAAGTCCTTTATTTGACCTTCTTATTAAGGCTTGTGAAATATGAGCTTGGTAGAGCTCGATGCGTTGTTGAACCAAGAGGCATTTTTGGTCCAGCGCCTCCAACTCTTGTAGACGACGGCGTTGATTATCTTCCTCCGTCAGCTAGTTCATGATAGCCACTCGAAGTTAGGGGATTTGGATTTCTAGAGGCAGCACTGTTTTGCTTTAATAGACCAGGGAGAATGGTGTGTTGCCCGTCGGAGTCTGTACCGTTGTGCGGTAGGCCCAAAGAAATTCGCCTAGCTTCTCGTCCCAGTCGTATTTGTTAGATGACACGACCTTTTTAAGTAGCTTGACAATTATTTTTTTGAAAGCCTCGGCCAATTCCTTTGCTGTCGATTGTAAGCGGTTGATGCCACGTTCTGAATACGATTCTTGTCCAGAATGTTGAACACATGGCTTATGAATTGCGAACCATTGTTGTGGATAATCCTCCGGGATACCTCAAAATAGTAGATAACGTGATGTTTGATAAAACTGATCACCTTTAAGCTCTTCACCTCTGTCAGCGGTATTGTTTCTGCCTACTTAGAGAAGTAGTCGGTGATTGCCAAGATGAAACAATGCCCTTTGGATGACGACAGGGTGATCGGTCCCACTATGTCTATACCCCAGGCTTCGAATAGCCAGGAAGCAACTGTAGGGTTTAGAGGTTCCGAAGGACGATGGATGAAGTCAGCATAGAGCTGACAAACACAATACTTCTTGGCGTACTCAATAGCTTCGGTCATCAAAGTGGGCCAGTAATAGCCTATACGTCAGAGTCGATCTTGTAGCTTAGGACTGGGTTGATGAGCTCTGCAGGTCCCATCATGAGCCTCTCTGAGGACTTTGGCTGCCTCCTTATTTGATAGACATCAAAGGAGAAGCCCGTTGTAGGAGCATCGATACAGTATTTTGGTGGCTATATCGTAGTAGAATCGGAGAGAACGTCTTTTGACAAAGACTGCTTCCTTCAGGCCGTCTGGAAGGATTTCGTGGACTGTAAAATCAATGAACAGGAACCGCCAGTCTCTGACATTGACATTGGTGTCTGCAGGCATGGCATGGTTTGACCACATACACAGATTATTTTTGGGGCACACTAAATCCTGGCCCACCACTGTAATAAAGTGTTGTGTCTTGATAGGTGCCACCAATGAGGCAGCGTGGCCAGCCAGAGCATCAGTCTCTAGGTTTTGTAGCCGGGGTACGTATTTTATGAAGAACTCGGTGAAGGATAAGATGATGTCCAAGGTTGCCTTGTGATAGGGGACGAGATCATCGTGGCACACTTCGTATTGTCCTCGAACCTGATTGATGATGAGTTTTGAATTGCCGTAAGGTTCGAGGTATTCTACCCCTAGCTGTTTTGCTAACTGGAGTCCCATGATAAGGGCATTATACTCTGCCATATTGTTAGAGCACAGCTCTGTGAGAGAATAAGCACGCTAGATGACAAGTTTGTCGGGAGAGATCAAGGCTACCCCCACTCCTACAATGATCTGACCCTTATGGCCTGTTCTTGAAGCATCGTCGAAGAACATCCGCCACGGAGTTTTCTTCGACAATGTTGGACTCTAGCACCTCATCTGGGATGTCTTCATATAGTTTGGACGACTCTGGAATATGATGTGCAGCTAAAAAGTCGGCCAGTGCTTGGCCCTTGATAGCTTTTTAAAGGATAAATACCATATCATATGGTTTCAATAGTATTGCCCATGTAGCTAATCGAGAGTTTAGCGCTCCTGGCTTCGTCATGAGGACTCAGAGCGGATTGACCCGAGAAATGACATGAATTATCTGACCCGAGACATAATGACGGGTCTTCTGGATGGCAAATACCAGAGCTAGGCATTCTTTCTTGACAGGGTTGTACCGGTGTTCGGTCCCGATCATTGTCCTGCTCAGGTAGTAGATGGCTTGCTCGTAGCCTGCTTCATTATTCTGAGCCAATAGAGCGTCGAAAGAATGATCTATTGTACGGATGTAAAGCAAAAAGGTTTTGCCTGCGACCGGTGCCACCAGAATCGGAGGACTTGCAAGATAAGCCTTGATGTCGTCAAACGCCTTCTGATATTCCTCCGTCTAGACATAGGAGACTCCCTTCTTTACGAGTTTAGTGAAGGGCTGGCATTTTTTGAAAAGGTTTACGATAAACCTTTGGATGTATGCGAGACGTCCTTGTAGGCCTCGAAGTTCTCTAAGGTCCTTCGGAGGGTCCATGTCATGGATAGCTTTGGTCTTCTCGAGATCAACATGGATGCCTTTTGTAGTGATGATGAAGCCCAGAAATTTGTCGCTGGAAACCCGAGAAAGGATTTAGCGAGGTTCATTTTGAGCTGGTGCTCCCGCATGATATCAAAGACCATCCTCAGATCTCGTAAGTGATCACTTCGTAGATGGCTTTTGACTGCGATGTCGTCAACGTAGCATTCGACCGTCTTATAGAGGTATTAGCAGAAGATGGTGCTTATGGCTCGTTGTTGTGGCACATGCATTCTTCAGGCCGAAGGGCATCACTGTGTAGCAGTAAACCCCCTTTGGAGTCCTAAACGACGTATATTTCTCATCATCTGGGAACATCTTGATCTGATTGTAGCCCGAATATCCATCCATGAAGAACATGCGTTCAAAGCCACATGTGTTGTCGATCATTACATTTCGGGAGTAGAAATTCATCTTTAGGGTAAGCGGAGTTGATGTCCCGAAAGTCGATGCAGACTCGGATCTTCCTATTCTTTTAGTGACATGAACGATATTAGCCACCCAATCTAGATGTTGTTCCTTACGAATAAACCCACTGTCTAAGAGTTTATTGATTTCTTTGTCAATGGTGTCCATGATGTCAGGACAGAAGCATCGCTGTTGCTGCTTAACGGACTTAGTGTTAGGTAAGATTTTAAGCTTGTGCATTGCGACCTGTGGGTCTAGGCCCGACATGTTTTCATAGCTCGAGGCGTAGACGTTGATGTATTCTTTGACCAGTTAAATCAAGGATTTC
>JANAVB010029042.1:0-241173 GCA_029216955.1 Iris pallida | reverse complement strand
GGTTGGAGATGCTCTAAGGAGGTGTTGAATTATGGTTACATTGCTCAAACATCTACTTGCGAAACTTTTATTGGATTAGCGTTTCTGAATATCAATTTAAGTTCCTATGAATGATATGTTAAAAAATATTTATCTAAATTGAAGTTGTTTGGCTTCTTTATTGCATTTGGACACGGTAACACCAAAACACATAGTCGGGATGAAAATGTTATGATAATCTAATCTAGACCTAAATGTAAAATGAGTTCATAATCCTCATAAAGAGTGAGATTTGCATTTAACTACTTCAACTTCCTCTACAACCAATTTGATATCTAAAATAGGCTTATTGTATTTTGATACCCTTCATATTTCAGTTTTCAACTTAATACCTGAAATTTTTTTTTTTTCAACTTGATACCCTGAATTTTTTTGGACAATAATGTCCATGTTCAAAATTTAAAATTAACACAAACCCGCACCCTTCTCCCGCACTCCCCCCCCCCCCCCCCCCCCCCCCTCTTTCGCTCCCACCTCCGGCCACCCGCCCCTGCCCCTCCCCCCTCCAGCCCCCCAGCTCCTCCCACTCGCCTTGCCCGCACCCGCCTGGCTCCCTCCCTCCGGCCACCCCCCCCCCCCCCCCCCCCCCCCCCCACCCCCACCCCCTCCTCCACCCATGTCCCCTCCTCGCGCACCGCCGAAGGGGGGGGGGGGGGGGGGGGGGGGAGGGGGCATCGATTGCCAGAGAGGGAGGGGGGGAGCATCGATTGCCAGAGAGGGAGAGGGGGGGGGGGGAGCATCGTTGGAGAGGGAGGGGGAGCATCGTCGAAGAGGGAGGGGGGAAGCATGGGGAGAGAGAGAGAGAGAGGGAGAGAGCGAGAGAGCCAGGAGTAGTTTCAAAATTTATTCTGTTTTAGATATTAAGTTGGAAAACTAAAATAGTTGAGGGTATCGAGTTGTTGAGTAAAAAGTTTAGGGTATTAAGTTGAAAACTGAAATAGTTGAGGGTATCAAAGTACAATTAAGTCTAAATTATATGAAGTTTGCTTTCATATCTTGAGCTTCTGAATTAAGATTTCATACATCTCGAATCATGTTGCTGGACGGGCGGACTCACCTAAGCTGACCCAACCTGATTTTGACCGGATTTGACCAATTTCTGTACGGACCTGACTAGGTCTTGAACCAAAATTCCAAACCCACTTTGACCCATAGCCTGATTATAGCTGTTCTAAGTTGCGTCCGAACGATCTCAAAAAAATGCCTTGCCATATTGGAATTTTTTTTTTTTTACTGAAGATAGTAGAGTCCAAAAAACTAATGATGAGTTATTAAGATAAATGAATCAATTTCATTAGTTGAGAAATTATTCTTGTTGTATAGGTGTTTGACAGATTATTTGTTAACTAGTAACATGCACGTATATTGCATGCACGTAAAAAAATTATTGGAAAAATTTAAATTATAATTTGTTATAAATAAGATGTCCCGTGAAATGAACTTAAAAATATAAAATAATAATAATGCTGTAGTAGACGTATAGTTGATGAACAACAAGCTTTAATTTTTGTTTTTTTGAAAAATATTCCTTGTTGATACATAGTACTTTGCATTCTTACCAATTTAGAAACCAAATGTAGGAGGTTATCCAATGATAACCTCTGAGCAAAAATGGTCAGTACCACATTAATATCGTCTTACAAACAATTTGTAAAACAAGATACTCTTGTTTTTTTATAAAACAAAATCCTCTATTTCATGTTCTTGTCATTGATAAATTAAGGAACCTTTTCTTGCCACTTCACTTGGTTACTACTGCCTATCAGCTTGCATCATATGCCCTATAACTGCAATTGGCATTTATCGAACAATACATGGGATAACATCGACTGAAGATTGGAATATACGTTCCCAATTTGATCTGCAGATTGGGACTCCATGGCACCTTTTCTACTTCCTAGTGTTTTGCACGACGTCTTCATGGTCCCTCTCACCAACAACCATAATATTGTTCTTATCATACCATATGTGGAGTATAGTTATACGAAAGAGAGCATATTCGTAGGATCCATAGAAAGTTGTGAACATGCCGAAATGGTTTTTAGGCTTTTAGCAGTCCCCAGTGGAATTTGATTCCCAAGAACAAACAAAAATATGAATAAGGATCTTATACTGCTTTGTTTTTTTTTTTTTTGTTTTTTTTGTTTTTTAAAGGAGGGGTTTCTTTATTCAATCAATCAAAATTGTTTACAAAAAGTGAAGAACAGTCCTCCCGAAGAGCCTGATCAATACAACTAGGAGAAGAAATAAATCTAGTGGAGATCTTATTCGAGATAGCATGTCTGGCCAGCACATGAGCCACTTTATTACCATCTCTCCGGATAAAAATTAACTGAATGAAAGGGCAAGAAATTAATAGTCGCTTGATAACATGAACCTGGTCTGAGAGTCTCCAAGGAACGAGGCTGGAGTCCCCTTTGAGAATTCTGTGAGCTAAAAGAGAGTCTCCTTCAATGTTAATATAGTTGGTCTTCAAATGGCGAGCAAGCCCGATGCCTAATCTGATTGCTTCCAGCTCAGCATATAGACATTGGTCGATAGGGATTCGATAGTCAATAAATTTATTATCCGCCATGATGAAGGCGCCGAGAGCGTCCCTAGCGATCGCAGAGACTGCGCAGGCAGTTGGAGAGGTCGTCCCGTCGACATTAATCTTGATATTCCCCTGACAAGGGGCCTGCCAGGTTGTAGCGGTGGTTGCCACCCTCCGTAGCTCATTTGTTTCGTCGAGAAGACTGGGATGGTCTCCCTCTGAAATGGGAATGAGGTTGATGGCATTGGTAATGATCCGATGAACACAAGGTGCCTTATGTCGGAAAACACATTCCCCTCTGGCTTTCCATATGGCCCACAATATAGCAGCACCCAAACGGAGGGCCTCAATTCCATGTTTATTATTAATCCACGATTTCAGAAGAGAATGAACAGAGCTGCATTCATCAGTGCGAAGCCCCAATGGGCTGGCAACCCAAACATCTCTAGCAATTTTGCAGTGGAGAAAGAGATGATCAATACTTTCCTCGTGGAGGATACAGAAGGAACACATCGGACTAACCTGTGTATTCCTCTTGTTAAGTTGCATAAGTTACTAACAACATCATGGTGGACTCTGAGGCCATGTTTGATTCGAATCAGACATTGGGAAAGGAAAACCTTTTGCCAAAGAAAATAAGTAGAAAAAAATTAATAAACAAGAGAAAAAAAAATATAAGAGAAAATAGTTTTCTCCACCCACCCAAGTATTTATTTTTTCCTTCTAAGAATTAACTTTTTCTTCGCAGTTTTTTGACATTTTCAAATACTGAAAAAGAAATTGGATTTGCAACTTTCCAAAGAAAAAAAAGAGAGTAAAAAATCGATTTCCTTTCCTTTTCGCGAACCATTAACGCGATCCCAGGCGAATCCAATTTTTCACTGTAGTGGCAGGTCTTTAGCAAGCATCACAATCACTTGGGTTTAAATATGATGTTTATTTTAAAGAACATTTTTTTAGAAAAGTTAAATGCACGGATCTAGTTCTCAACCCATAACTTGGGCACCTCATTGATACGTATCATATTGAAACAATACAAATATTTAATCAAGGAGGTCCCACCAAATTTTATTCTTAGCATATCAAACTTTATGAGTACAACTATGAATCATATAACTATGTACAAAAAGATCAAGGCTAAAAAAAAAGCCTAAATTGAGTGGCCGTCAAGATTGAGCTCCCGCAAAAGAACTCTAGAGACGTGTTTATCTCCATAATACCAATTAATCGTAACCCTTTTTTTGGTTGTTGAGATTTTCGAATCTTGAAAACATACTTCAACCCAAAATAATCAAATCTTCTTACAAAATATTATAAAAGAATTCAAGACGACAAACTTTAAATTATAAATTTTCTGATTGATTCTTTCATACCAAGCACACCAAAGAATTATCATTGTAGCACCATAAGAATCAACTGGAACCACTACAAGTACTAAGTGTTGGGTTTTGGTCTTTTACAAAGTGAATTTTAGTCCCACATCGGCTAGACCAAAGGAGTTGTATCTCTATATATTAGTTTTGCTAGTTTAGAGATGCACATGTGGTGTGGAGGTACACATAGGTGTGCCATGTGGGATTATTTTTCTAATGGAAAAAAAGCTAAATCAACAATAGAAAGCATTCATGCTTTTTGCTCTTGGAAAATTTATTTCCATGGGAGCTAAGGCCCGTAGCGACTCGGACTCGGGCTCGGACTCGGGCTCATGGGCTCATGAGGCGTAATGCGCCGGTTGCGCGCGTGGCGCAGGTTGCGCAGTGGCTCAGTGCGCGGAGTACAAGGAGCGCAGGGTGCACGCAGTTGGCGCAACTAGCAGCAGAACGTGCGTTTGCACGTTCTGGGCGGTTGCTACATGTTCGGGGTAGTTTTTACCATGTCCCTAACTTTATGGCAACCGAACAGTTGCTGCAGGGCCTATATAAGGCATCCTTTCCCTCACAAGGCAAAAGATATACAAGTAATAGAAGTCACCACAGAAAGTTTACGAAGTGTTTTTTAACACAAGTAAACAGAGAATTCAGAAGTATTTTTTAACACAGTTCTGATCGAAATTTGCTTGCGAATTCCAGCAGCCTTCGAGAGAGAGGAAAGGCGCCGCACCAGCGTTGCTTTTGCACGGGAGTTCGTGTCCCTCCGAGGAGTCAGAAGAGCAGGAGTGTTCCAAGTTCTCCGACGAACTTGTTGGTTCCTGGATGCTTTTCGTGTAGGACGAATAAAGCTTTGAGAAACGGTGATTATTCACCCCAGTAGGAGTTCTTCCATCTTTCGCCAGTCACCTTCTTCATTGCTAACAGCAATTCTGTTTGTATCTTCTTTTTAGAAGTACTACGATCGATTGCTGTGGATTACGGAATCTTTTTAGATTCTCGTAATACTAAAACGATATTTTTTTTAGATCTTCGTTATACTCACGCAACATTCCTAGAAGTGTTGTGTTGGAACATTGTTTTTACAATTGTTTCATCTTCTCAGTTTTTCATCGAAAAATTGTGCCCCGGCACTAACAATCTCAAAGCTTTATTGCTACGATGGAAAACGTTAATGCTTCACTCCTCAATACTGACTTTGTAAGTTAGAAAAGTTTGATGGAGAGCATTATCAAGTCTGGAAGAGGAAGGTTTATCTCACTCTTCAACTCAGAGACGTTGATCACGTGCTTCTTGAAGAGGAACCTACCGTTCCAGATACTGGGTCTGCTGTCGCAATCACTGCGGCTACTAAACTTCAGGCCAAGTGGAGAAGAGAAAATAGCATTTGTAGGCTGCTTATCCTGAATGCTATGTAGGATTCCCTAGCAGAATCCTACAGTAAGAAGACAATTACCAGAGACATATGGGAGTCTCTGGAGAAACTGTACGAAGAAGACAAAAACAGAAGCAAGATATTTGTGGTTGAAAAATATCACAAATGGCTCTTTGAGGACGAGAAGTCCATGTTGCCACAGGTAAAAAAATTTCTGAAGCTGCGATAGAAGTTGGAAGACGAGGCGATGCCCCTCCCCGACAAGTTTGTTGTTGGAGGGATTGTCTCAAAGCACCCCGCTGGGTGGAGTAAGTTCTATGCAAATATGCATAGGAAGAAGCTTGAGATCAGTATTGAAGATCTCTTGCAGGAAATCTATGTTGAGGACCAGATTCGGGCTCAACTGAAGGTGGACGCACTGTCCAAGCAATTGGCTAACGCTAATCTGATTCATACCAAGAAACCAAGGAGAAAGCAGGCGGCTTTCCACAGCAAGAAGAAGGACCCTAACAATCTGAACGTGAAGGGGACTTCCTTCAAGCGAAAGAAGGCAAAGTCTCAGATGCCTTGTTTCAAGTGTGGAAAGAAGGGCCACTTCAAAAGTGAATTCAAAGCAAAGACCAAGCAATCAGAGCAAGGAGAGCCTCGTAAGGTATCTATGATCACTGACGTTGTTGCTATGATTGTGCAGGTTGATGCGGTAAGGACTGACTTTGACTGGTGGATAGACACTGGAGCCTCCTGCCATGTCTGCTCCAGTAAGGAGTGGTTCACCACCTACACACCTACTTCTGAAGTGGTTATGATGGCGAACCAGGCACAAGCTGAAGTGCTCGGGATCGGGACGGTGGTGTTGAAGCTGACATCGGGGAAGTCTCTGACGCTTCAAGACGTGAAGCACGTACCTGCTATCGCCAAGAACCTGATCTCAGGAGGCCTACTCTGCAACGCAGGCCGCAGGATGGACATCAATGCTGGCCAGATGGTGATGTCTATCAAGAGAACATATTTCGGAAAAGTTTTTTATACCGAAGGAATGTTCAAAATTCAGCTTGTAAATCAGTCCAATGTAATTAATGTGATTAATGAAATCACTCCTTCTGCTTATACTCTTGAGTTGTGGCATAATAGGCTAGGACATGTTCATTGTAAACAAATAAACAGAATGTCTAATCTAGGACTTATCTCCAAGTGTGGGGGCAAGGTAGAGAAATGTGAAGTTTGTGCTCAAATAAAGATCACAAGGAAACCCTTTCCTCGGGTTAATCGAAGTACAGATCTTCTGGAGTTGGTACACTCCGATATCTGTGACTTCAAACAGTTCTCTACAAAGGTCGGGATGAAGTATTTCATAACCTTCATCGATGACTTCTCAAAATATGCGTTCGTCTACTTGCTGAAGGCTAAAGACGAAGCATTCGAGAATCTCAAGGAGTTCAGAACCGAAGTTGAGCGGCAGACTGGACAACAACTCAAAAGAATAAGAAGTGATCGAGGTGGAGAGTATAGGTCTCATGTATTCGTATCGTTCTGCAAAGAATATGGAATTATCAATGAGACTACGGCTCCGTACTCTCCTCAATCAAACAAAGTAGCAGAGAGGAAGAACAGAACGTTAACAGAAATAATTAATTTAATGCTGTTGACTGCTGGTCTTCCTAAGTGCTACTGGGGAGAAGCTGCACTGACGGACACTTTTATTCTGAATAGGGTGCCTCATGCAACTTCTGACATTACTCCTCATGAACTCTGGTTCAGAGTCAGACCTAACTTGAATGTCATTCGAGTGTGGGGGTGTCTGGCATATGTCAAACTTCCAGATCTGAAGATTCACAAGCTTCGGACAAGGACTACTAAGACGATCTTCTTGGGGTATGCCGAGAAGAGTGATGCTCGGAGATTTCTTGATATTGAGTCAAATCATATCATTGAATCTCGCAACGCATAATATTTTGAAGATAAATTTGCAAGGCACAAGAATATTATTCTTGCGGATGTTCCGGAGAATAATGAGGGTGCGCAGGTCTTCAATGAAGATGTGGTCCAAGAAGATGTTGTTATTGAAACAACGGTTGAACCAGATCTCGCTGAGCCGTTAATGAAGCGAGTGAGGAGGCCGAAGGACTTCGGAAGTGACTTTTTCACCTATCATGTGGAAGCAGATCCGCTTACCTATGATGAGGGGATGAAGACCAGAGACGCAATTTTTTGGAATGAGGCGATTGACAATGAAATTGATTCCATCACCTTAAATAGCACTTGGATGTTGGTTGATCTTCCTGAAGGAGAGAAACCCATCGGATGCAAATGGATCTTCAAGAAGAAGATGAAAGCAGACGGAACTATTGACAAGTTCAAGGCTAGGTTGGTAGCCAAAGGGTTTTCTCAGAAGCAGGGGATTGACTACTTTGACACGTATGCTCCAGTAGCCCGGATGACTACCATCAGGATGTTGATTGCTTTCACAGCGATACATAAGATGGTGATACATCAGATGGATGTGAAAACGGCTTTCCTAAATGGTGAGCTGACCGAAGAGATTTATATGCAACAGCCAGAGAGATTTGTCGTCAAGGGTCTTGAAGACAAAGTCTGCAAGTTGGTAAAATCTTTATACGGTCTTAAACAGGCTTCCAAGATATGGCACGAGAAATTTGACAAAGTTATAAGGTCAAATGGCTACATGGTCAGCGAGACGGACAAGTGTGTTTACACGAAGTTCGCTGATGAAAGAGGTGTGATCGGTTATCTGTACGTGGACGACATACTTATCCTAGGTACGGATATGAGCTGTGTCACGGAGACAAAGAAATTTATCTCGAGCAAGTTCATTATGAAGGACTTGGGGGAAGCTGATGTGATATTAGGGATCAAGATCATCCGGACAGACACTGGACTAGCGCTGTCACAATCTCATTATATTGAGAAAATGATCACTCGTTATGGGTATTGGGATCTTCCAGGGATTGATACGTCATACAGGTGTGATCTAAAGCTGAAGCTTAATTCAGAAGAAAGCGTCAGGCAGCTGGAGTATGCAAGCGTAATCGGGAGTTTGATGTATGCTACTACTGCCACAAGGCCTGACATAGCTTTCGCCGTGGGAATGCTGAGTCGTTTCACGAGCAACCCAGAGGTTGAACACTGGAAAGCTGTGAAACGGATTATGAGATATCTCAAGAAGACTCAGGCATATGCACTGTACTACAACGAAGATCCACCGGTAGTGGAATACTTCAGTGATGCCAGCTGGTGCTCAGAGGTGGAGAGTAAGAGGTCCACAGGTGGATTCATTTTCACAATGGGTGGAGCTGCTATATCGTGGAAGTCGAAGAAGCATACTATGCTCTCGCAGTCATCCATGGTATCTGAGTTTTTTGTACTTGATACCGCACCCGAGGAAGCAGAATGGCTTCGGGAGCTCATGTATGATCTTCCAGTGGTTGGGGCATAAATACCGACAATACTGATATACTGCGACAACCAGGCGACTGCAGCGGTGGCATCAAATGACCTCTTCAACGGAAAGAAAATGACTGTACGGTTGATGCACAGGGCAGTACACGATCTTATCAAGAGAGGTATTATTGTAGTGATTGATGTTCGGAGTCAGGAGAACCTGGCAGATCCGTTCACCAAGGGCCTCAAGCGCCAGCTGGTCGATGACACAGCTTGTAAAATAGGCTTGAAGGCATTCTGATTTTTTATTATTGTATTCCTACCATAAAGTTTTATGCTAATAGTTCAAAGAGAAATCTACTAGGCATCTAGCTTTTGGTTCAAGGGAGGACCACTAATCAGAAAAATATCAGGAACGGTAGGTACATGTTCTATTGGGCATGGAGAGGTTACGGACCTATAACCACTGTTGTTTTTCTGCAAAAAACGGTTCCTGTGAGAAGGTTGGCTTAATTGCCTTAATGAGTTCTTAGGCAGAGTGAATGCCGGGTGTACTTTACAGAAAGCACGGTAGAGCAGCACTACAAGGAGTGAAACTCCATGCTACAGTGGGGTGACTCCACAATGAGGTTCCTATATGTGGGGTACTGCCCAGGAATAGGATAAAGCCTTGGCTTTGCAGCCCAAGTCACAGCGACGTAGCACTGCAAATAGGCAGTTAGCCTAATACTGTATGTTAAAAATAAAGAGGGGTGTAGTCAGCACTACAAAGAGGAAGGGTTCCTAATGTTACAGTGGTACGACACCACAATGAGGTACCCGGTTAGGGATAAAGCCTCGGCCTTGTAAGCCATGTCGTTGCGGCGTAACACCGCAAGGGAGCCTAAAGCTTCATGTTGGGTAGTTTGGCACTACAAAGAGGCGGTTGTCTTATGCTACAGTAGTATGACACTACGATGAGGTTTCCGGTACGGGGTAAGGCCTCGGCTTTAAGCCATGTCATAGCGGCGTAGTACCGCAAGGAAAGCGCAAAGCGTTTCATGCCATGTCTCTTTATAATGAACTCACCTATGTGTATGGACAAAGAGATATCAGGGCGTCGCTTGAGGGTAAACTTGTAGACGTCCAAAATTATACACTGAAACCAGGCTGACACAGGGCCTTTAATATGTAGCCAGAAGCACATGTAACTACATTATGTGAGTGAAAAAAATTCCAACTATGATGCAGAATTCAAGGCTTAGTCCATTCTTGTATTATAGTCTGTTGTTTGAACCATGCGGGATGATTCAAGTCATCAGCGACATCTCTCCTAATGCATGATGGACAGTTATTGTGGGGAACACTTATAATCATTTATAGAGATATGTGGGGGATTGTTGGGTTTTGGTCTTTTACAAAGTGAATTTTAGTCCCATATCGGCTACACCAAAGGAGTTGTATCTCTATATATTAGCTTTGCTAGTTTAGATATGCACATGTGGTGTGGAGGTGCACATGGGTGTGCCATGTGGGGTTATTTTTTCTAATGGGAAAAAGGCTAAATCAACAATAGAAAGCATTCATGCTTTTTGCTCTTGGGAAATTTATTTCCATGGGAGCTAAGCCCCATAGGGCTTAGCGATTCGGACTCGAACTTGAACTCGGGCTCATGGGCTCATGAGACGTAATATGGCATTTTGTTGGCGCACTTTGCACTTAGCACGTCAGCATCGTCGCTAGGCGCATAGTGCGCTTTAGTTGCACTCGTTGTGCGAGCCACTTGCGCTGCCATATTGTGCGCCACAGTTTGCGCGACCAGGGTGCGCGCCAGGGTGCGTGCCAGGTTACACGCCAGGTTGCGCACATGTTGTGCCGGGTATGTCGGTTGCGCACGTTGCGCAAGTTGCGCGCATGGCGTATGTTGCGCGAGTGGCGTAAGGTGGCGCAGGTTGCGCAGTGGCTCAGTGCGCAGAGTGCAGGAGCGCAGGGTGCGCACAGTTGGCACAACTAGCAGCAGAACGTGCGTTTGCACGTTCTGGGCGGTTGCTACATGTTCGGGGTAGTTTTTACCATGTCCCTAACTTTGTGGCAACCGAACAGTTGCTGCAGGGCCTATATAAGGCATTATTTCTCTCACAAGGCAAAATATATACAAGTAATAGAAGCCACCACAGAAAGTTTACGAAGTATTTTTTAACACAAGTAAACAGAGAATTCAGAAGTGTTTTTTAACACAGTTCTGATCGAAATTTGCTTGCGAATTCCAGTAGCCTTCGAGAGAGAGAGGAAAGGCGCCGCACTAGCGTTGCTTTTGCATGGGAGTTCGTGTCCCTCCGAGGAGTCAGAAGAGCAGGAGTGTTCCAAGTTCTCCGACGAACATGCTGGTTCCTGGAAGCTGTTCGTATAGGACGAATAAAGCTTTGAGCAACGGCGATTATTCACCCCAGCAGGAGTTATTCTATCTTTCGTTAGTCACCTTCTTCATTGCTACAGCAATTTTGTTTGTATCTTCTTTTTAGAAGTACTACGATCGATTGCTGTAGATTACGAAATCTTTTTAGATTTTCGTAATACTAAAACAAGATTTTTTTAGATCTTCGTTATACTCACGCAACCTTCCTAGAAGTGTTGTGTTGGAACATTGTTTTTACAATTGTTTCATCTTCTCAGTTTTCTATCAAAAAATTGTGCCCCGACACTAACACTAAGTAACATTAGCGACATTTTAAGTGACGTAAGTACTGTTGGGAATCGAATACGCCCTCTTGCGTTCTAATACTGTATCTGAGACGTTGCCACAGCAGAAACTTAGGTCAACCCACCTGAAATAACCAACCCCCGTCTAACGGACACCAAGCACAGACAAAGACAAGTATATGGCGGTGACTACGTCATCTGGAGGAATTCCAATCTCTATAACTCAGATAAAATTACAAGATTGAAAAAAACTAATGTTGAACCTTTTGTCCTAATAGGTTCAACTCCCTCACCACACTCAAGAAGAAAAAAAAAGAGATTACAATTGAATTCGCTCACCAACCCGTAGCAATCTCCCCAACCGAAGTTGACGATCCCTCGATTAGATCTATTCTTCCTTCTGTCTTGGATGACGATCCTACGAGCAAAGTGCGAAACTTTCTCTTAGATTTTCTTTGGAAGAGCACCTCGAATCTCTACTTTTGTGTTGTACTTTGTGCCTCCACCCTCACCCCATATATATAGGATGAGAAAAACCTATGTTAGGTCATAATAGGATTTCTTAAATAGTAAGCCCTCAAATAATAATACTACTACACCTAAAATAGTCCATCAACATCCTATTTTAGATTATAATAGGATATCTTAAATAGGAAACCCTCAAATAAGAATCCTATTATATCTAAAATAGTTTATCACTAATTATGGACATCCAAATCAAATATTTAATTAGATTTGGACTCCATAAATATGATATTACCAAATCCAAACTGGACTCCAACAATCTCCCTCTCCAGTCTGATGAGAGGGTGTTGACCCTATGGCTCCTCAACTAGACTCCATGCATGTCGTCATGCGACAGAGTTCCTGCTCCCCTATGCCACTGATCTTCGATCCCACGAACTGCTTTGCATCTTTCTTCGTCTCCAGCTCTTCGACCGCCACGTCGACGCTAGCTGCCATGCATAACACCTCTTACACTACTAGGATCCTACCATATCAATAACATGATCAAGACCTAAGTCCCTGACGATCAGCCTCATCGCAAGTCTCGGTTGCCTGTCCCCGACTTCTATCTCCAAACCGGAAAGTGTTAACGTTCCAACGAGCTTCTTCATCCTTGGCTGGCCCAACCAAGGGCTTAATTGCACTTTGCTACTCTCAACTATTCCGCTTTTTCAACTTGATATCGTAAGCTATTTTTTGTAACAAGTTTATACCCAAAAAAAATTTGGGACAAAAATACTTCTGCTCAAACCTTAAAATTACCCCCTCCCCCAAACCTCTCCTCCCCCACTCCGGCTGCCCCTCCCTCCCGCTCCGCCTCCCCTCCAGCCACCCCCCTCTCCCGCGTCCGGCTAACCCCCTACCCCCACCGTCGTCGGCCACCGCGGCAGCAGCAGCCGGCCACTGCGGCCGCCGCAGCCGCCGCGGCGGTGGCGCCGGAAGCGGGAGGGTGGTTGGCTGGACGTGGGAGAGGGGGTGGCCGGAGGGGAGGCGGAGCGGGAGGGTGGGGGTGGTCGGATTGGGGAGGGGGAAGGGGAGAAGGGAAGAGGGAAGAGATAAGTACATTTTGGGGTTTTTTGAAAAATTAGGTATCAAGTTGAAAAAAATAATAGTTGAGGTATCAACTTGTTACAAAAAAGTTTAGGGTATCAAGTTGAAAAAGCGGAATAGTTGAGGGTAGCAAAGTACAATTAAGCCAATAATAATACTACTACACCTAAAATAGTCCATCAACATCCTATTTTAGATTATAATAGGATATCTTAAATAAGAAACCCTCAAATAAGAATCCTATTATATCTAAAATAGTCCAGCACTAATGATGGACATCCAAATCAAATATTTAAACAGATTTGGACTATATAAATATGTTATTACCAAATCCAAACTGGACTCCAACAATCTTCTCCTCCAGTCTGATGAGAGGGTGTTGACCCCATGGCTCCTCAACTAGACTCCATGCCTGTTGTCATGCGACAGAGTTCCTGCTCCCCCATGCCACTGATCTTTGATCTCCCGAACTGCTTTGCATCTTCCTTCGTTGCCAGCTCTTCGACCGTCACATCGATGCTAGCTGCCATGCGTGGCACCTCTTACACTACTGGGATCCTACCATATCAATAACACGATCAAGACAGAAGTCCCTGACGATCAGCCTCACCGCAAGTCTCGGTTGCCTGTCCCCGACTTCTGTCTTCCACCAAAAAGTGTTAACGTTCCAACGAGCTTCTTCATCCTTGGCTGGCCCAACCAAGCAGATGGTACGGTCCTCCTGAGATTCAAACTCCTGAACCTGCCTACCTTCGTGTCTGAACTTGAAGCTCCCCCATATACATGCATCATCGAGCAGAACATCATGCACTGTACATGACGTTGATGACCCATAGCTCCTCCTGAACTGTGTGAATGATGATGCTCCTGTCTCAGATTGAGTTTGATGCAAACCTTGATCTCCTTACTGGCTTCAAATTGCTGAAATCGATGTCGCTCCGTGAAGCTTTGGCAAACTACCTGTCACGACCCGTACCCGGTGTAGGGGTACGAGAAGTGGGTACGTCCAGCCTATGCCGCAGTGTCGGCGGTGGAGGACAAGTATAAGATATGATATAACTCAATCACAGTCTAAGCATGATAGGATAACGCAGAAGTCTATACTAAACTCAAAGCAACAACTTAAACAAACTTCTAAAATAATAATATCTCAAACAATCTCAAATACAACTCAAATCTCCACTTATTACAATACAAGTTCCAACAGAGAAAACTAAACCTAGCAATCTACTCCAAGCTCTACTGGTCCTCTAGGCTAGCTGTGAATCTCCATGTTACCTGTAATATTTTCAACAGGTCCAATCAGGACAGGAACGAGCACAATACATCTCACGCAGTTCATAACATGTTAGAAAATATAAAGCATGCAAAATAGTAAGATACATGGACTGTAAAGAAATATATATAAAAATGAGAGAGATTTGATAACTGAAAATATCTATACATGACAAGTAAGAACTGTAAGTAACCTGTGATCTAGAGCATGAGATGGTTATATAAACGGGTTAGGACAATGCAAGGGTAACTCCATCATACGTGAGTGTACAATGGACATATATATGATTTCACAAGATTTCACAAGATTTCACAAGATAGGATTTTGATCACATAACTATTTCCTACTCACCCTCCCCAATCAATACACAAGGATCCAGTCAAGTTACGTTACCTTGTACAAGAGGTTTTTATCATGTTTTTGCTCACGTGATCATGAGTGTACAAGATTGCACAAGTATATACATGAATAGCGGTGTACATGAAATACAAGATGTTCATGAAAAGCACATGACAACTGTATCTGATGCACCCCGAAGGGGATAACATCGTATGACAAGATCCATATAGTACCAATCCATGATAATAATGGGACAGCATCATGTAAAGTAATCTAGAGCAAGAATATAAATCCTAACAAGTATGAAATGATCAGAGAATGTACTCGCTTGTCACCCTGAATGAGTGATATTAATAGATATCCGAACTGGTGTCACATAGTCCTATTTAGAGTAAAACAAGTTATTTAAGTACTCAAATTGTAATAATAAAAATCTGCAATGCAAACTATATGATTCTAAGTCAAACTAGGTCAAAGTCAACTCTTGGTCAACTGTCTAGGTCAAACTAGGTCAACTGTAAGGTAACTTGGGCAACTACTTAGGATTTGGTCAAATTCTAGTCGAAGTTAAGTCTAGTCAACTATGGTCAACACCAAGTCAAACTATGGTCAACTAGTCCATAAAGTCTAAGTTAAACCATTCTAGGCTAATCATTATCTAGGCATATATATGTATATTACATATACACATGTATACCTAAACCAACTTATACAACAACACATAGCCTAAGCATCACCTATCACATAGCCATAACACAAGGCCTCTAAAATACATTTTCTATCATAAAACACAAACTTATACCAGAAACTAACATATAGCATATCATAAAGGTACTATACTTTATATATATATATATATATATATATATATATATATATATATATATATATATATATATATATATATATATATATAAGGAGAGGTAAAAGAGTAAGTGAGTGTGTGTGTGTGTGTGTGTGTTTGGCATGTGTGTGAAAAGAGGTAAAAAAAAATATATATATATATATATAAGGAGAGGTAAAAGAGTAAGTGAGTGTGTGTGTGTGTGTTTGGCATGTGTGTGAAAAGATATGTGTTAATGTTCTTAGATTTAGTGATAGGTAGGTATATGTGACATGTGATACATGGTGTCAAAGGGTGTATGAATGCATGTGTGTAAAAGGTTATAGGTTAACTTAGTTTATAGAAATGCATACATACATACTTACACTGCTTACATTGTATATCATTCTTTCATTCATGCATTTATGCATTGCTTACATACATTACATTGATTACATTCCTACATACTTGCATTCAACCATATATATACATTAATGTAAAGAGGATACATATCATATATATTTCATTTTATTAATCTGACATATCATGCATTACATACTCTACATTCATTTAATATCCATACTACATAGGCTCATAGGTTACACAAAATGCCTATATCGTATATTCACTCTTCTACATAAAACTAATACTGTACCAATTGGTCCTTTACTAAATTCTAGGATTGAAGTATGTCATAGCCCTTTGTGTTAGCTTTCTGAAACTTTAAACGGATCGCTTTTCGTGTCCGGAAGCTCCCGAAATCGTAAAAATATCGAAACGCATTCATCTTTCGTACAACTGACACTCAAATAGTTTTACAGAAAGTTCCAGAATGATTTTGGCGTATATATTTGGAAAGCTAACTTCGATACGGTTCTTTTAAAAAAACGGAAGATTAATCGGAGTTCTAAGCTAAAAGTTATGATATTTCTAAGTTGCTTTAATTAATAAAAACGTGGATGATTATTATGACGAATTTGAGTTGTTTTGGACAAAAAAATACATGTAGGCCAAGATGCATGGATACCAACATAGGTATTCCAATGAAACTCATTCTAACCATCCTAACTAAGATTAATCCACTCTCTAACCATTTTAAAACAAATTTAAATATCTATTTAAACTATTAGCATACATACGTACACATGGGGTGTCCTAATTTGGGATTTATAAAGTAGGACACAAGACACATATCTAAAATACTTAAGAGAGCTCCAAATGGCCTCAAATTTGAATCTAAATGGGGTACATGCATGGGGGTGGATCCTATGGATTCAAAACTAACTACTATGTACAAAAAATTAATTTAGAGGGTTAGTTTTACCTATTGGGAGTAGAATCCCAATGATACTCCCAAGGACACGGCTCCGATACGAAGATCTTCCAAAAAGGACACTCCTCCTTGCACTTTGCTCCAAATCTTTGCTAGCACCCTCCCTTGGTAGTATGAGAAGGTTGGATGGAAGTTTTGGTGGAGGAATGCAAGGATTTGAAGATCAAATCAAAGAGGAAAGCTCTCTAATTTGGGGAAGAACACTTTGTGAAGGAAAAGAGGCAAGATGGAATGAAATGAAAGGAAAGGAGGCTAACCAACCTATAGTGGGTTTAGATGTAGATGGGTGGCTAAGGCTTCTCCACCAAAATTTAAGTCCTCCACTTGGTTCAATTTAGTCCTAAGGCTTTCTTTTTACAAATATCCTAAGGAGAAAATATCCTACTTAGAAATATCTAGATATTGCTAATCTTGTCATTTACTAGGTTATCCTAATCAAGACTTTAAGCTCAAGGCTAATCTAGATTAGGCTAAGATTCTAGGTCAAGTCTTAACTAAATCAATAGCACATATTTAATTAATAAAATTTTAAAATCACCAAAAAGTCAAAATGACCAAAATATCCTCAAGCCAAAAAAGTTGTAAATAGTCATTCTAATCACATGGTTAGGTCCCAATGGTCATGGTTAGTCTCTAGGTCATGCAGTCTTTAGGGTTACACTAGCCAAACATCAAAAATCACAAGTCACGATTTTAAATAGTTTTAAATTGATTAAAAATCACCATAAATCATAAATCCTATTATTAAATAATAAACTTTTACAAAAGTTCAAAATTATCCTCATTTTAGAAAAGTCGGTGTTACAAGTCTACCCTCCTTAGAAAAATTTCATCCTCAAAATTAAGATGGTCGTACTCCTTCTAAAATCTCGTCCCCAACAATCACGGTCTTAGAAGCTCATCTAAATCATACAATTTGAAAGAATAATATACAGGGTCATGGCAGGCAATATCAGTTTGAGGTCTCATCTAGCTATACTAGCCATACTATATCACAAGGCAATCATAAGGTATCAAATCATACAGGCAATAGTAGGGTGCATCAATTCATCAAAGACATGCTAAGGTCTAGGTCAGAACTCACCTCCAACTAGGTCTGGTGACTAGAACTCCCTCCTGGAAGTAGGGCCTAAATTCTTAAGGCTTTCTCATGAATCATGCTCTTGTTAAAACTCTTATTCCTTCTTTCTGATCTTACCCCCCTTATCCACTTAATCATCCCAAAACTTTAAATTTCTACACCTTGTCCTAACTTTTTATTCAAAGCTAATACTATTATGTCATGCAGGAACTTATTCTTTATCATAAAATCGACCTTTGTATTTTCTTCACGTACACCTTCAAATATTATTCTTCTTAAATTTTAAAACCTCCATAAAATCTTTATATTTTCCCATAACCCAAAATCCTTGTGTTCACTCTGTCCTCTTACCAACATCTTATTCAATTTTGGTATCATCATCACTTCATAGTTACATTCTCTTCTCCATTTCTATATTCCTAAATTTAGCATCATAATCTTAAGTAAAATATCTCGAGAATCAATAACCTAAAATTATTCAAGTCCATAAAACAAACTGACCTCGAATATCCTTGTTGTTTCTAAAGTACACCTATGAAATATTACTGTTCTAACCATCAATATATCCTACTATCCTTCTGGTGAGCCGGATGGGTCACTACCTCCTGAGCAGACTAACATCCTATATGAAACTGATAGTCAAAATCAACAGAGATTTAACTATGAAAGGTTACTTGTCTAATGTCAACTAGACTACCATACCTAAGAATAAGTCCTAATACAAGCTATCAAACCATTATACTATGAAAGAGTTATAACTAATGAAGTTCTATAAAGAATTAGACTAGTTATCTGAAGTTATCCCTACTCATAAGTTAAGTGATGATGAAACAATAATTTTTTTTGAAAAAGACTGAAACGAAAGGTAGAGTAGATATGTTCAAAAATCCACCCAAGATACAATCTGATAATCATATGGTCTGTCCAATCATGATACTCCTTCTAGGTTAAACCCCCAACAATCAAGGTCTAGAAAATTCTATCTAAAAGCTCACAAACATGGTCCTAATGGTCATGATTTCATAGTCTCGAACAGGGTCAATATACTTTCTATCACAGTACAATACATCCTGACAGGTACTAATGGAATCACACAACAAGATGGAAAAGAAGGACAGGAATGAAATGTAGTGCCTCGTCCCTACATCGTGCCCCGTACTCCGTCCACAGGATACGCGAGAAAGGAACAGTATCGCTATCGATTCGATCGGGACCAATAGGTCGGGATCGATCGAGTCGATCAAACGGGAACGGTTGAATTAAGATCCATTCCTCGTTATGGAATGTCTTCTTCGGAACCAAGTCCCATATTCAGCGGGTTGCGCCTCAAGGATTGACTCTGCGGCTGACTCGGAAGATACCTCCCGTTGTTCTGCTTTTCACGTCGCTTGCGTTGGTTTTGGCTTTGTTTTCTGAATACATTTTTGTGAATGTTTTTGATGGTTTTCATGGCTTGTATTTCCAACTCGTATTTCCTATCGAATTTCTTGAATAATGCAGTATTCTAATCGGTTGCTTGTGCGATTTCAGATAATCGCGTAGGCGACGTCTAGCGCGACCAACAAGTTCTCTCGTCGAAAGTAAACTCAAAGTGAGTGGCTAACCCTTCTCTTCTCGACCCCTTCTTAGGTAAATCAATAGTATTGTTGCGGATGAAAGAATGAATGCAGAGGTACGGGCACGGCAAAATGGTCAAGTTTCAAAGTGAACGTAGGCGATACCTTAACAACTAAATAATATCTTAGCTCGGTCATTGGACAACTTGTCGATAAGGAAGAGTTTCCTCGAGCGACAACCCGGGGCCACGGGACCGACTCGGCCTAGGAGGAAACACGGTATAGCTGTGCTGGATGATAGCACGGGTTAAGCGGGGACTTGCAGCGGGACTCGCTACTTGCGCTGCAAGGGCCCCGACTAACAAAGCTATAGTCCAGGATGGCTTGTCATGCCAGTGGCCAATCACACGCAATATTGCACTTGGTATATAAATGATAACAATTGACAGGGAAGAACATGGTAAGTTTTATAAGGCGTGGCATGGCCCGCCGTGGATAAGTTTCAATGTAATTTACATCATGCTTGTCATTGCTTGTTTGAAATTTATTAGGATGGTTAGAAACATTTATGAACTAAGTCATATAAACTCTTCAACCAAATGAGAGCTTGGAACTTAATTTGCCATGCACCAGTACAAAGTGTAATGTTCTGATCCTCGCTCTCCACGCAAGTACCCCGAACCACGAAGGGCGTGCCACCTAAAAGCTTAAGGCGACGTGAATCCTTTTGAAGTCTCGTCCGCGTGTGAAGGCTTGTGTTTCTGGATTCCTTTTGAAGAAGACCACGCACTCAGTCCAAAAGAAGATGACGACTCGACCCCCCTCGATAGCAGGTGGAAAGTGTTATATTTTGCTTGTAAAAAGGAAATATAATATATGGAACGACTATCTCATCGGCGTTCATTTTGTAAGTTGAGTCATGTTGTAGCCCGTACGGCAATGAGTGTAATGAAGTCAATGTAATTGAACTTTTATTATTAATGAAAAGTCTACTTCTATTTTAAATATGTCAATCAATTTTTCTGCGTACTCTAACTTGATGTTGTGTTTCGGATAGCCTTATGAATGCGCCTTATGTGATCGCAACTTAGGTTCGCATGGTATCACGCCCGGGGGACGACTATCTATTCTACGAAATCAGGACATGACATAATGGTATCAAAGTACGGCTTTACATCCTTTGACCTCGCATTGATGAGATAAGTTGTTCCATACAATGAGTCCATAATAATTTGTGACTGATGCGTTTGCCTTCGTATCGCAGAAGTGACGGAACCCATGGCCAAACGAGAGCAGAGCGCTTCTAGCGGCTCTAGTAGTTCGTATCATTCGCGGGCCAGACCTTCTAACGATACCATCGAAAGGATGCTGCACATAATAGAGTGCAGTGGAACCAATCCGAGAATCGATATCAACAGACAGAGAAACGACAGGCCCAGTTCGAAGCTCGCTTCGACGCACATGCGAAACTTCAATAAAAGCAGTTGGATACCCTGCAGCAGATCGTCCAGACAATGGCGGCCAACGAAAATTTTGCGACTGTGCCTACCTTCACCGTACCTACTGCCACCGTGCCGACGATCCAACGCATTAAAGTCGACACGGAGGAGCCCGAGTGTCAACCAGCGGTACCGAAAAAGTACAACTTTAAAGTTTCATAATTCAAGAAAGTGTACCGCACTTCCTTCAGCGGCACTGAAGGCCCTTCTATGGCGATCGACTGGTTGGAAGAGCTGGAAGATCACTTCGAGCTCCTCGGCATTGAAGAATCAAAACAAGTCGCCTGCGCACAACTTCAACTACGTTTGATCGCGCACGACTGGTGGGCCGTGCACAAGCGAGCAATCCGACGCGACAACAACACAGCGCCGATCTCTTGGGCTACTTTCCGCAAGGCTTTTGAAGTCGAGTACCTTTCGTCAGCCGTTCGTCAAGCGAAGGAAAATGAGTTCATGTAATTGAAGTAAAGAAATTGAACAGTAGAACAGTATGCCACAGAATTCAACAAGTTGTCCAAGTTTGCTGATCAGTTTCTGCCTACAGAAGAGTGCCATGTACGACGGTTCGAAGTAGGCCTGCGACATTCTATCGGTGCGCATATCGGGGTTCCGGAGTACAAGACCACGGGCGAAGCTCTGAATCACGCTCTTCGTCTTGAGAGTCTGCATCCTTCCGGTGCTGATGACGTTGTGCGCCACTCCAATCACAAACGTCCTAGCTATACGGGAGGCAACAACTACGCGTCAAAGCGTCCAAATAATGGCGACAACAGGGGGTGAACCCCTCCGATTCCTTGCAGCAAATGTCACAACCCTGGCCACCATCCCAATGATTGCCGTATTCACAAAGGAGGATATTTCTTTTACGGACAAAGGGGGCACTGTTTGCCATTAAAATCTTTTGATTACAAATTTCAATTACAAACAGAACAATGTTACAATGTAAGACTTAGATGTAGTCCTAGGAGTACACTTTTGTTTATCTGGGTCCCTTGTGCCGATGGAGCGAGTGGTAATGCGTTAACTCTATTGACGATCTGAGGCACATGTAGAGATTTAGGCGCATGGCTGCGGAGGCACATGCGAGATGGTTGGTCGGCCACGTGGCTTGTAACCGCCGGAGGAGAGTAATGATGATGCTGAAGTCAGCGACGCTTCGTCTTTTGAAAAAGCTGTCAATTGTTCAGTCCTTCGGGGACGTGCTGCCAACGCTGTCAGACTTCAGCATTTAATATTCTTTGACAGGTGATGGGCTATTCAGTGGGCGTGTCGATCCGCGTTCCACTAGGTGCATGGGGATGCATGGGGCGCATCCTCGTAAGGCGCTTGGTGCTGATGGGCACATCAATATGATGCACCGTCTGGCCGGTGCATCCGTTTGTATGATACGTCTTTATTGGCCTGACTGTTACGTTCTTTGAGTGCTTTAAATAGCCGTTTTTGACTTGGCTGAATTCAAAGCGTCAGGTTCATCACCATTAATGCAAATTCATTGTACGAGATTCGAAGAGCCTGCCACTTGGCGCATGGGTTTAATTTGCCCGGCCTATAAATAGTGGCAAGGAGAGAGTTTGCTTCTCTCTCTTCTATGTCCTCCCGAAATGAACTTGTTTGCTCGAGCACATTCTATTGATGAGATGCTCCCGAGGGTGAGGGTGAAGATGCGATGCACTGTCTTCATTGATGCACTTGAAGGTGACTGTTACATCCAAAAGTCAGAGTCGAGGGCTTCTGAAGCAGGCAGAAGGTGCCTGTTGCATCGAAAGATCGGGATGCTCGAATCCCATCTCTGTTATGCTGGAAGAGCCGAGGATCGAAATTGCGGTGTCCCGGCTTTGGAGGCTCTTTCCTCTGTCAGAATGGGTGTTGTCCATTCTGGTTGTGTTGAAAGCCTCCTTTTGTCGAGGATCAACTAAGGAGAGCTCTTCCTCCAGCTAGAGGGTTGATTGCCCACCCTCGTTCTGCTCAATAAATGCTTTATTTAGTTGAAGCATTTGATGGCACATATGCTGAGACTTCATGATGCGTCTGACTGAGATGCTGAAGGGCGGCACATAACTGAACTGCTAAAGTGATGCGCCTAACTGAGCTGCTGAAGGGATGTGCCTGGCTGAAACGCTGAAGTGATGTGCCTGGCTGAGACGCAGAAGTGATGCGCCAAACTGAGACGCTGAAGTGATGCGCCAATCTGAGAGCGCATGGCGGTTGCTGCGCCTAGCTGTAGACTTAGGGTCGTTTCTTTGTAGAAATTCTCCTTTGTACAGCTCTTTTTTAGACATATAATAGACTTTTATATGAAATAAAAACCTTTTTTTAATGTCTATGCTTTTGTTATTTGCTGTGCCAAGTACTTCATCCGAGCTCCCTGGAGCATGTAATGTTAGGCGCATAGGATTTCTGGTCTTGAAATTCCCTGGCGCATGTAATGCAAGCATGGCACTTCTTAGCATAGTCGACAGCGTCGGCTGCCATAGTTGGCCAATAGTAGCCCATGCGTCGTAGTCGATCCTGCAACTTAGGCCCAGGTTGATGGGCCCCGCAAGTTCCGTCATGATCTTCTCGAAGGGCTTCGGTTGCCTCTTCGTTGGACAGGCATCGAAGGAGAAGTCCATCGTAGGAGCGTCGGTATAGCATTTTAGTGGCTGTATCATAATAGAATCGAAGGAAACACCTCCTGACCGAGACAGCTTTTTTAGGGTCTTTTGAGAGGATTCCGTAGACAGCAAAGTCGATGAATGGGAACCTCCAGTCTCGGACGTTAACACTAGCACTTGTTGACATGGCATGGGCCGTTTGTGAGCATAGGTTGTTTTTAGGACAGACCAAGTCTCGACCAACTACCGTGACGTAGTATTGAGTTCCGAGGGGTGCTACCAACGAGGCTGCGAAGCCAGCCAGAGCGTCAGCCTCCAGGTTTTGTAACCGGGGTACGTGTTATGTGAAGAACTTGGTGAAGGCTGAAATAATGTTCAATGCAACCTCATGGTAAGGAATCAAATCTTCATGGCGAACTTCGTACTGCCCTCTGATCTAGTTAACGACGAGTTTTGAGTCGCCGTAGGCTTCCAGATGATCCACCCCCAGTTGTTGCGCCAGCTGGAGTCCCATGATGAGAGCGTTGTACTCGGCAAAATTGTTGGAGCACGGCTTCGAAAGAGAATAGGTACGCTGGATGACCAGCTGATCGTGGAAGAATAAGACTACCCCCACTCTTGCGATGACTTGGCCTTTGGGGCCTGTTCTTGAAGCGCCATCGAAAAACATCCGTCAGACGGAGCTTTCTTCGATGAAGTTTGATTCTTGGACCTCATCCGGGATGTCTTTATAGAGTCTAGAGGACTCTGGAATGGCGTGTACAGCTAAATAGTCGGCCAGAGCTTGACCCTTGACGGCTTTTTGTAGAACGAACACCATATTGTATGGTGTTAACAGGATCGCCTATGTAGCTAGTCGAGAGTTCTTCATGCTGCATGACCTGACTGATGAAGGACTCAGCATCCTTCAGAACTTCACGAGTGTCCTTGGAAAGGCGAAGAATCTCAAACAGAGATAGGCGGGCGGGAGTACTGGCAAGTTGTGCCAGTATGTCGAAGTTGTGGGGCTTGGCTAGCCCCGAAGCATTCTTCTTTCGCAAAGGCTTATCGAATCGGGCCCCAACGGTGCAAGGAGGCACCACCTCGACAACAGCTTCGTCAGGTTGGGCGTTCTGATGTGAACGCGTCTGTACAGGAAGTACCTCTTCCGCAGAGGAAGAGACCATACGGCAAGACTTGATCTTCCTGTCCTTTGTTTTGGAGGCAGAGCGTACCTCCGGTTGAGTAACCTCGGAGACGAGATCGGGGTAAACCCATAAGATCTCTCCTCGAGATGTGGTAAGTGGGATGAGTCCACTCACGTTGTTACGGGTAGGTGGTTGGTTAAACACCTCAATTGTCGCCTTTGGGATGGGGATGACACCATCTTGTGTTGTGGTTGGCGGCAAGGTGCCAAATTGGAGTGACACCAGGTTGACCGAGACCGTTTTCTCCTCGTAGTCGACGGAGATGACATCCGCATTGATCATGCACTGGATGTAGTTTTTGTGGACGTAGCAGTCTTTAGTGGGATGCCCGACAAACCGATGGTAGTGACAGTACCTCGGATGGTCCACTTTCCCAACCTCGTCGGGACGCTTCGGGTTCGATAACTTGATCTTGTCACCCTGCTTCAATATCTCAAAGAGTTGCAGGGTATCTTCATTGTTGAAAGATTAAACCTCCTTTGGCCTTGGTGCAAGTGGAGGCTTCTGAGTAGGTACTGATGCACCTTTGGAGGCATTGACAGTCGACGCCTGTTTCCCCTTTGTCTCTCGTCCGGGGTTGTTGGCTGCAGGCCGTTTCTCCTTGTCCTCAAAGGCAGGGATACTGACTCCCAGAAGACGAGCATTGGACGCCTTCTTTTCTGCCGCTTCGGCCTCGATGATCAAAAAACTCCAATCGAAAGGAGGAGTAGAGTTGGGCCAGAGTTTGATTGCAGGCATCATGTTCATGCTGCAGGAGGAGAGGAGTGCATGTTCTGGCATGCTCGGGGGCAGTCGAAATAGGCCTGTCGAAAGCGTTCGATGAATACTCGAACTGTTTCCTTCTCCTTCAGACGTATCTCTATGAGGGACGCTATTGTCATGTCCTTTCCTCCATCATAGAAATGATCGAAGAAGAGACGCGTCAAGTCATCGAAGAAAGATATGGAGTTGTCGGGAAGACTGCAGTACCAGTCATATGCCACTCCTTTCAGTGTCCCGACAAATATGCGGGTGAGTAGTACATCCTCCTTCGGGAGATGTCCTATTTGAGACTGGAAATACGTCAGATAGCGGCATGGAGAGTCCTTTCCGTCGTATGGCATCAATGTTTGTGATTTATATTTGGGAGGATAAACCACTTTGTTCTATTTGAAGGGATATGGTTGGGGGATCCCCGTCTTCTGGTGCTCCTCTTGCCTGTTCTTGGACTCAAAGCGCTCGCGCAAGTCCCTGATCATCTCGACCACGTCTTCCGTGGAGCTGGAAGTCGGGAAAGGTGGTACCGCCTGGAGTTGAGCATTTGGTGGCTCCGACGTCCCTGGTGCTTCATGGCGATCTGTATCCAAGGATACCCGTTGAAGGGGTACACTTGATTCTCCATTGGCCCCTGGGTCAGGACCGGTAGTAGGAGCCCTGGCCAAAGCGGACCGTATTTCAAATACTACTTGAGTCAGTTTTTACATGGAGACAGAGAGGGTTTTGAGTCCTCCCTCCAAGGTATCCATGTGCTGGACGAGGTCTGCTGGCGGCGCATCTGGCTCGGCATCACCCCCAGTCATGTATACTGTCATGACATGGCTGGAAGTGGATGGATCGGTTGAGGCTTCACTCTCGGCTTCACTCTCCTGTAGGGGAGTTACCTCTCATGGAGCTTCGTCCTGGTTACCCCCAGCTACGTTCTGAAGGACACCCTCGTCTTCGAGAGAAGTATCCGCAAGGGCCTGATTACACCCTGTTCTGTCTTGGAGGACTTCTTCGTCTTCGGGGTACAGATTCACAGGGGCTAGACTACCCCCAGCTACCTCGGGAGGCTGATTTCGTCCCCAGGATGAAGATCCACCCCAGCTGTGCTCTGGAGGATATCTTCGTCTTCAGAAAGAGAATCAACAAGGGCTTGACTACCCCCAGCTTCCTCCAGGATCTTTTTTCTTCTCCGAGTGCCTTCAAACACTCCAAAGGAAGGGACAGTTTTCTTAGTTTTCCTCGGCTGGCTCTTAGACGAGGACGAGGAATTGCCAGTCGCCCTTCGGATTGACGAGGAGTTAGAGATTACGTTGCATGAAGCAACCTTTAATTTTGGCTCCTCTTTAATTGACACCTTCTTTCCGAGACGACGTCGGAGGGGTGTTGATGATTGCAGCCGCTGGAACACCGACTACCTTAGTGGTGGGACTGCTATTTTGCAACAACAGTTGATAGTGACTACAGCACAGGTGTGCCCTGTGAGGGGCGCATTGTGCTTGTCAATCGACTCTCCTGACCGACGTTTGTGACTGATCACATTACGTAGGTCGTTGGAGAAGAGTGCCACCTTTACACCCCCATCAGGCGCATGGCAAGGCCAAGCGCCATGGTGGTCAAGTGAATGATGTGCCCCTTGATCCAACACCAAACAGGCGCTCAGATCAGTAGTAGGGGTACAACACTTAAAGTGACTTGAACGAACCTCAGACGCACAACCAGTGGAGGCGCGGGAGTTCAAGACCACAGGGTTTGCCTTGTTCGACTTGGTTACGTACGCAGTAGATGCGCCCAAGTGAGACAAGAACTTTGAAGGTCGGCTCGTTTCTGGCACAGAAGCACCCGAGTCGACCTTATATAGCTTACCATCAGCAGCGCGTATGATTGTGAGCACATGCTTCTGGTTTACTGCCGGCATAGCACGTTTAAGGCGCATGGTCCGTGCTGCCTTGGACTTCTTCGTACCAGCCCGTTAGGGTGCATAGTACTCAGAGTCCAAATTCTCCTCGCCACTACAGCGAGTGAGTCTGTCAAAGACAGAGACCTTTTGTGACGCATCTGAGGTGATGTGCGGGGCATTGGCTGCGTCCCTGCTCCTTCGATGCATCTTTCTCGCCTGAAAGGAAGATGGCTGGGGAATGTGGTCAGCCGCACATTTTCTGAGTGATGCACTGTACTGGTGGACGCATCTTGGCTGCTGAGGATATCAGCAGGAAGGGTAAGATGCATCGGTGCATCCCCTTCGGTGATGGTACCAGAGGCGTCGACTTTGCGTACCCAGACCTGGCGAGTCTTCTTCGGCTTCGGCAGCCGCTTCGATGGACTCGCACTGCCATCAGAGATGAACTCCTCATACGCCTGTTGATTGAGGCACACGACCAGTGTCTTGTGGGAGGAGCCCACCTTCACGTCGTCGGATTGCGACACAGTATTCTCGGTGGAGGAGAAAGAGGTCCCCAGCAGAGTCGCTAGCTTGCTTACCATTAAAATCTTTTGATTGCAAATTTCAATTACAAACAGAACAGTATTACAATGTAGGACATAGATGTAGTCCTAGGAGTACACTTTTGTTTATCTGGGTCCCTTGTGCCAACGGAGCGAGTGGTAATACGTTGACTTCGTTGACGATCTGACGACGGTTCTCAGTTCTCTGAAGGTCTGAGTTGCTCTGGGTACTGGAGCTTGCGGAGAGAAAGAAGACGTTGAGTGTCCGTATCTGCCTCTCTCTGTGGGTGCTCGTAGGTCTGTCTCTATGTATTCTTCTCTATGTATGTAAGAAGGAAATGATCCCTCTATTTATAGTTTTGCAGGCTGGCTGCTCATGTGCGTATATCTAGGATGTGCCTCTACATGGGGATGCCATGTGGTGATTGCTGATGGAGGCGTATGGGCGATGCGTATTGATTGAAGAGTTGAACCCTTCCTGTTGCATTTGTGGGCTACGGCCGAGCTGACACGTAGCAATGGAGAGGATTTTTCAGTTGCTGAGATCTTGGGTGATTAACACCCCTTCATAGGCTGAATCGAGTAAAAGGACACATGTCGTAGGTCCATGGCTCGAAGATCTCGGATTTGGTGGGAAGTAATCTAATAGGATGTGCTTGGGATTGGGTGCATGAGGAGACTTTGGCTTGTAACCTTTAGGAGTCATGAACCAGTCTAGACGTACGACTTTTGAGGCGCATGCGAGGTTCAGTAGTGATATTGACTTCTGTCTTTAGGGATCAGAGAAAAAGTCTGAGGCGCATGCAGAGATTTAGGCGCATGGCTACGGAGGTGCATGCGAGATGGTTGGGCGGCCTCGTGGCTTGTAACCGCCGGAGGAGAGTAATAATGACGCTGACGTCGGCAACGATTCGTCTTCTGAAAAAGCTGTCAATTGTTCAGTCCTCGGGGGACGTGCTGCCAACTCTGTCAGACTTCAGCATTTAATGTTCTTTGACAGGTGATGGGCTGTTGAGTGGGCGCGTCGATCCGCATTCTACTAGGCGCATAGGGACGCATGGGGTGCATCCTCATAAGGCGCTTGGTGCTGATGGGCGCATCAGTATGATGCGCGGTCTGGCCGGCGCATCTGTTTGTATGACACGTCTTTATTGGCCCGACTGTTATGTTCTTCGAGTGCTTTAAATAGCCCTTTTTAACTTGGCTGAATTTGAATAGCCAAGTTCATCACCATTAATGCAAATTTATTACACGGGATTCGGAGAGCCTGCCACTTGGCGCATGGGTTTGATTTACCCGGCCTATAAATAGTGGCAAGGAGAGAGTTTGCTTCTCGTTCTCCCACGTCCTCCCAAAATGAACTTGTTTGCTCGAGCACATTCTGTTGACGAGATGCTCCCGAGGGTGAAGATGCGACACACTGTCTTCATTGATGCACTTGAAGGTGACTGTTACATCCAAAAGTTGGAGTCGAGGGCTTCTGAGGAAGGCGAAAGGTGTCTGTTGCATACAATGATCGGGATGCTCGAGCCCCATCTCCGTTATGCTGGAAGAGCCGCAGATCGGAATTGCGGTACCCCGGTTTTGAAGGCACTTTTCTCTGTCAGAGTGGGTATTGTCCATTCTGGTTGTGTTGAAAGCCTCCTTTTGCCGCGGATCAACTGTGGAGAGCTCTTCCTCCAGCTAGAGGGTTAATTGCCCACCCTCGTTCTGCTCAATAAATGTTTCATTTAGTCGAAGCATTTGATGGCACATATGTTGAGACTTCATGATGCGCCTGACTGAGATGCTGAAGGGCGGCACATAACTGAGCTACTGAAGGGATGCGCCTAACTGAGCTGCTGAAGGGATGCGCCTGGCTGAGATGCTGAAGTGATACGTCTGGCTGAGACGCTGAAGTGATGCGCCAAACTGAGATGCTGAAGTGATGTGCCAAGCTGAGAGCGCATGGCGGTTGCTGCGCCTAGCTGTAGACTTAGGGTCTTTTCTTTGTAGAAATTCTTCTTTGTACAGCTCTTTTTTAGACATATAATACACTTTTATATGAAATAAAAACCTTCTTTTAATGTCTATGCTTTTGTTATTTGATGTGTCGAGTACTTCATCCGAGCTCCCTGGCGCATGAAATGCTAGGCGCATAGGATTTCTGGTCTTGAAATTCCATGCTTCTACAGGCACCAATTTTGAGATTACCCGGTTCGGAAACCAAATCATCCTAATGCACCACCACAACAACACCGTCTAAAGAATCGAGGACAGGCGCCCTGAACTCCTCAGCCCACTCAACCCAACAACCAAGCTCGACGCCCTAATGTTCAGGGGCGTGTCTTTGCCGTGACTCGAGACGAGGCGTTTGCTTTCGACACTATTGTGACAGGTATATTGAATTTTAATAATGTACATGCTCGTGTGTTATTTGATTCAGGCGCCTCGCATACTTTCATATTGGCGGTCTTCACCGCCGAGCACAAATTTCTTGTAATGTTGTTAGACCTTGACCTTAGCGTAAGTATGCCTTCGGGCGTGCCACTACTCACAAACTTGGCCTACGGGGGAGGAACCATATGTATTGGGGGTCAAAAGATCGGTCTTGATGCGATAGTTCTAGATATGAAGGACTTCGACATCATAGTGGGCATGGATTGGCTCGGTCCGTACAACGCAACCATAAACTGCGCTGAAAAGAAGATCACATTCCGCATACCTGGAGTGCGCCTGAATTCTGCTACTCGTGTGGTGAGGCATCGTCGACCTGCATGGTGATCTCCGCAATATCTGCTCGACGGATGCTGCATTTCGGATACGAAGGCTATCTAGTTTCCGTTCGAGACATGCGACAGGATGGTACAAACGCGGAAGAGACCGACGTTGTGGCAAAATTCCCAGACGTGTTTCCAGACAAGCTACCCGGTATGCCACCCAATCGAGAAATAGAGTTCACCATTGACACATTCTCCGATACCCGGCCGATCTTGAAGGCTCCGTACAGAATGGCCCTTGCAGAACTGAAGGAACTAAAGGCACAACTATAAGAATTACTCGACAGAGGGTTTATCCGTCCGAGTGTCTCGCTGTGGGGTGCGCCCGTGCTAATTGTGAAGAAGAAGGATGGATCGATGTGGCTCTGTATCGACTATCGGGAATTGAATAAAGCCACCGTTCAGAACAAATACCCCATGCCCCGCATCGACGACTTGTTCGACCAGCTCCAAAGTGCAACAGTATTTTCGAAGATTGATTTGCGATCGGGTTATCACCAACTCAAAGTCAAGCCAGATGACGTGCCGAAGTTTGTCTTCCGCACTCGCTATGGCCACTACGAGTTCTTGGTAATACCGTTCGGTCTGACGAATGCCCCTGCCATCTTCATGGATCTAATGAATCGGGTGTTCCGTCCATTCGTTGACAAGTTCGTAGTAGTCTTCATCGACGACATCCTCGTCTACTCGAAGGATCGAGTGCAACATACAGAGCATCTGCGGACGGTACTCCAAACCCTTCGAGAGAATCAGTTGTATGCAAAGATGAGCAAGTGCAAATTCTGGCTGAACAACGTCTCATTCCTTGGGCACATTATCTCCGCCGCGGGCATCCCAGTCGATCCGAAGAAAGTTGAGGCAGTCGCTGATTGGAGACGGCCCACATCAGTTAGCAAAATTCGAAGCTTTCTAGGCTTGGCGGGATACTACTGACGCTTCGTGAAGGACTTCGCGAAGATTGCATTGCCGTTGACTCGCCTCACCCAGAAAGGAGTCATGTTCGAATGGTCAGACGACTGTGAAGCTTCCTTCCAAGAGCTCAAACAAAGGCTCGTTTCGGCCCCGATACTTGCACTTCCTGAAGGGACGGAAGGATTTTAAATCTTCAGCGATGCTTCTGGCCAGGGCTTGCGGTGTGTACTCATGCAGCGGAATAAGGTGATATCTTTTGCTTCCCGGCAGTTGAAGCCGCACGAGAAGAACTACCCCACGTACGACCTAGAATTAGCGGCGATTGTGTTTGCGTTGAAGCTGTGGTGTCACTATTTCTATGGCGTGGCATGCAGGATTTATACGGACCACAAAAGCCTTAAGTATCTCTTCACCCAGAAAGAATTGAATTTACGGCAGAGGCGATGGCTCGAGCTGATCAAAGACTATGACTTATCAATCGACTACACGCCGGGCAAGGAAAATGTGGTAGCGGATGCGCTGAGCCAAAAATACTTAACTTCGTTATGCATCAACGATCGACTGCTGCATGACTTGGAAGGAATGGGCATTGAACTTTGAGTTGGTTTCAGAGACGTAAAACTGGCGCAACTGCGGGTGGAACCGAGCCTACTGGAGAGGATCAAGTCTGCACAGAAGGACGACCCATACCTAGAGAAGATGCGAAACCTGATATCGACATGGCGACTTTACAGAGGACGAGTCGGAAGTGATGTGAGTGAAGGGACGGCTATGCGTACCGGACGATACAGAACTTAGAAAGGAGATAATATCGGAGGCGCATTATGCAAAATATTCCTTGCATCCTGGTAGCACCTAGATGTACAAGGAACTCTGTATTATCTTTTGGTGGCACGGCATGAAGAAGGACGTAGCGCTCTTTGTGTCAAAATGTATGGCCTGTCAACAAGTCAAAGCCGAGCACAAGCGACCGGGCGGGGAGATGTAGAACCTTGCCATTCCAGAGTGGAAAGGGGATCACATTACTATGGACTTCGTTGTTGGCTTGCCAAGGACGCCGCGGGAAAACGACGCCATCTGGGTCATCGTCGATCGACTAACCAAGTCAGTACACTTTATCGCCATCAAAGTTATTTGGAGCGTCGACCGCCTTGCTCAGATATACCTTGATGAAATAGTTCGGCTGCACGGGGTACCAGTATCTATCGTCTCTGATCGGGATGGACGGTTCGTAGTACGCTTCTGGAGTAGTCTACATTCAGCGTTGGAGACCAAGTTGAAGTTTAGCTCAGCTTATCATCCTCAGACTGACGGCCAAACGGAGCGGGTGAACCAAATTCTTGAAGACATGTTACGGCTCTGTGCGATCGACTTGAAGTCAAGTTGGGACGTTCATCTACCGCTGGCCGGGTTTGCATACAACAACAGCTATCAGTCCAGCATCCAAATGGCACCGTATGAAGCTTTGTACAGCCGAAAGTGCAGATCGCCCATTTGCTGGGATGAAGTCGGAGAACGGCAGCTACTTGGTCCAGAGCTGGTGGAGCAGACCGTACAGAAGGTCAAGTTAATACGAGAGAGATTGAAGATAACACAAAGCCGGCAGAAGAGCTATGCCGATACGTACTGATGCCCACTTGAGTTCTCGGAAGACGATCATATATTCTTGAAAGTCATGCCCATGCGAGAAGTTTTCAGGTTCAGTGCGAAGGGGAAATTGAGCCCAAGATTTGTTGGCCCGTTCGAAATATTAAAGTGAGTCGCCCCGGTAACTTACCAAATCGCCTTATCTCCCATGTTGTCAGAGGTATATGACGTCTTCCACGTATCACAATTACGAAAGTACGTGCATGATCCGAGCCATGTGGTGGATTTGGGTAAGCTGGACCTGAAGACCGACTTGTTATATGTCGAAGAGCCGGTGCAAATCTTGGAGCGCAAGGATTAACTTCTCCGCAACCGTGCTATTCCGTTCATCTGCGTCCTCTGGAGAAATCATTCGGTCGAAGAGTCGATGTGGGAGCTTGAGTCAGAAATGAAAGAAAAGTTTCCTTCATTGTTCTAGTAGAGGTAGGTTCTATTTTAAGTTTCGAGGATGAAACTTTTTCTTAGTTGGTTATGGTGTAGTGTCCCGTCCCTACATCGTGCCCCGTACTCCATCCATGGGGTGCGCGAAAAAGGAACACTATCGCTATCGATTCGGTCGGGACAGATAGGTCGGGATCGATCGAGTCGATCGAACGGGAACAGTTGAATTAAGATCCATTCCTCGTTATGGAATGTCTTCTTCGTAACCAAGTCCCATATTCAGCGGGTTGCGCCTCAATGATTGACTCTGCGGCTGAGTCGGGAGAGACCTCCCGTTGCTCTGCTTTTTACGCCGCTTGCGTTGGTTTTGGCTTTGTTTTCTGAATGCATTTTCGTGAATATTTTCGATAGTTTTTATGGCTTGCATTTCGAACTCGCATTTTCTATCGAATTTCTTGAATAATGCAGTGTTCTAATCGGTTGCTTGTGCGATTTCAGGTAATCGCGTAGGCGACGTCTAGCGCGACCAACAAGTTCTCTCGCCTGAAGTAAACTAAAAGTGAGTGGCGGACCCTTCTCTTCTCGACCCCTTCTTAGGTAAATCAATAGTATTATTGCGGATGAAAGAATGAATGCAGACGCACGGGCACAGTAAAATGGTCAAGTTTTAAAGTGAACGTAGGCGATACCTTAACAACTAAATAATGTCTTAACTCGGTCATTGGACAACTTGTCGACAAGGAAGAGTTTCCTCGAGCGACAACCCGGGGCCACGGGAACGACTCGGCCTAGGAGGAAACACGGTATAGCTGTGCTGGATGATAGCACGGGTTAAGCGGGGACTTGCAGCGGGGCTCGCTACTTGCGCTGCAAGGGTCCCGGCTAACAAAGCTATAGTCCAGGATGGCTTGTCATGCCAGTGGCCAATCACACGCAATATTGCACTTGGTATGTAAATAATAACAATTGACAGGGAAGAACATGGTATATTTTATAAGGCGTGGCGCGGCCCGCCGTGGGTAAGTTCCAACGTAATTTACATTATGCTTGTCATTGCTCGTTTGAACTTCATTAGGATGGTTAGAAACATTCATGAACTAAGTCATATAAACTCTTCAACCAAATAAGAGCTTGGAACTTAATTTTCCACGCACTAGTACAAAGTGTAATGTACTGATCCTCGCTCTCCATGCAGGTACCCCGAACCACGAAGGGCGTGCCACCTAAAAGCTCATGGCGATGTGAACCCATTTGAAGCCTCGTCTGCGTGTGGAGGCTTGTGTTTCTGGATTCCTTTTAAAGAAGACCCCGCACTCAGTCCAAAAGAAGATGACGACTCGACTCCCCTCGATAGCAGGTGGAAAGTGTTATGTTTTGCTTGTAAAAAGGGATGTAATGTATGGAACGACTATCTCATCGGTGTTTGTTTTGTAAGTCGAATCATGTTGTAGCCCGTGCGGCAATAAATGTAATGAAGTCAATGTAAGTGAAGTTTTATTATCAATAAAAAGTATACTTCTATTTCAAATGCGTCAATCAATTTCTCTGCGTACTCTAACTTGATATTGTGTTTCGGATAGCCTTATGAATGTGCCTTGTGCGATCACAACTTAGGTTCGCACGACATCACGCCCGGGGGACGACTATCGATTCTATGGAATCGGGGCATGACATGAAAGACCTGCTAACTCTTCACCCGCAGCAAAAGCCCTACCTTTCTGGGGTATATCCCTCTGATGGTACGGGACATGGTTCTACGCTACAGGTGGCCAAACTCCCTCTATCTAATCCATAACTTAAGCAACATCCATGGTGATATCCTACTCCATACTAGGGCACCATCTATATGGTATCTGTTCTGTAATCTGATAATCATACCCGTCTATTCAGAACCATGTTACCAGAATCCTCGTTACGCTAGTAAGTACAACATCGATAATCCATAGAGTCCGCAACTAAGGTACATATCTCTAGAATTATGGTATTTAAAATTTTTGCATTGTCGCTAGCTTGGCTGCGAAAACTTTAAATTCCCACACCCGAGAAATACATCCAAAATCAGACTCTATCTCATCGCCAAACCAGCTAATATGGCTGTAGAAGACTCTAGATTCCATGACTGAGGCAACCTAGCCCGTAATGTTATCTTGGTAGAAAATTAAGTCAATAATGAATGCCAAGAATCAAATTCAACGATGAACAAGGAAGTAGACAGAAACTGTCGAAATCGAATTTGGAGATAGTTTATAATGAGATTCTCAAGGGTCATCCCAGGAATCTTCTCAAGTAGTCCAAACTGTGATTGAGTAACCACTCTGCTAATGTCTATTCCTTAGTTCCTATCACAGGCACGCAACAGTACAACTAATCGTTGCAGTACCACGACATCGCACTAATGCGACTCTCGACATGCATGAGCCACCACTAAAAACGTGTTATGACCCGCACCCAGTGTAGGGGCACGAGAAGTGGGTACGTCCAGCCTATGCCGCAGTGTTGGTGGTAGAACGCTGTTTTAGGTCACTATCTAATTAACAACTCACACAATTATATAATGTATTTGTCACAACCTCAACCCCGAATGGAGGATAAGTATAAGATATAATATAACTCAATCACAGTCTAAGCATGATAGGATAACACAGAAGTCTATACTAAACTCAAAGCAACAACTTAAATAAACTTCTAAAATAATAATATCTCAAACAATCTCAAATCTCCACTTATTACAATACAAGTTCCAGCAGAGAAAACTAAACCATAAACTAACAATCTACTCCAAGCTCCACTGGTTACGATAACTGTGAATCTCTATGTTACCTATAATATTTTCAACAAGTCCAATCAGGACAGGAACGAGCACAATACATCTCACGCAGTTCATAACATGTTAGAAAATATAAAGCATACAAAAGAATAAGATACAAGGACTGCAAAGAAATATATATGAAAACGAGAGAGATTTGATAACTGAAAATATCTATATATATGATAAGTAAGAACTGTAAGTAACCTGTGATCTAGAGCATGATATGGTTATATAAACGGCTTAGGACAATACCAGGGCTATTCCATCATACGTGAGTGTACAATGGACATATATATAATTTCACAAGATTTCATAAGATGGGATTTTGATCACATAACCATTTCCTACTCACCCTCCCCAATCAATACACAAAGATCCAGTCAAGTTACGTTACCTTGTAAAAGAGGTTTTTATCATATTTTTGCACACGTGATCATGAGAGTACAAGATTGCACAAAAGTATACATGAATAGCGGTGTACATAAAATACAATATGTTCATGAAAAGCACATGACAACTGTATCAGATGCACCCCGAGGGGGATAACATCGCATGACAAGATCCATATAGTACCAATCCGTAATAATAACATGAAAACGTCATGGAAAGTAATCTAGAATAAGAATATAAATCCTAACAAGTATGAAATGATCAGAGAATGTACTCGCCTATCACCCTGAATGACTGATATGAATAGATATCCGAACTGGTGTCACAGAGTACTATTTAGAGTAAAACAAGTTATTTAAGTACTCAAATTATAATAATGAAAATCTACAATGCAAACTATATGATTCTAAGTCAAACTAGGTCAAAGTCAACTCTTGGTCAACTTTGGTCAACTGTCTAGGTCAAACTAGGTCAACTGTAAGATAACTTGGGTAACTGCTTAGGATTTGGTCAAATTCTAGTCAAAGTTAAGTCTAGTCAACAATGGTCAACACCAAGTCAAACTATGGTCAACTAGTCCATAAAGTCTAAGTTAAACCATTCTAGGCTAATCACTATATAGGCATATATATGTATATTACATATACACATGTATACCTAAACCAACTTATACAACAACACATAGCCTAAGCATCACCTATCACATAGCCATAACACAAGGCCTCTAAAACACATTTTCTATCATAAACACAAACTTATACCACAAACTAACATATAGCATACCATGAAGATACTATACTTTATATATACCTCTCCTTATAATATATATATATATATATATATATATATATATATATATATATATATATATATTTATTATATATATATATATATATATATATATATATATAAATATATATATATATTTTATATATATATATATATATATATATATATATATATAAGAGGAGAGGCAAAAGAGTAAGTGAGTGTATATGTGTGTGTGTGTGTGTGTTTGGCGTGTGTGTGAAAGGATATGTGTTAATGTTCTCAGATTTAGTGATAGATAGGTATATGTGACATGGGATACATGGTGTCAAAGGGTGTATGAATGCATGTGTATAAATGGTTATAGATTAACTTAGTTTATAGAAATGCATACATACATACTTACATTGCATACATTGTATATCATTCTATCATTCATGCATTTATGCATTGCTTACATTCATTACGTTGATTGCATTCCTACATGCTTGTATTTAACCATATATATACATTAATGTAAAGAGGATACATATAATATATATATCATTTCATTCATCTGACATATCATGCATTACATACTCTACATTTATTTAATATCCATAATACATAGGCTCATAGGATACACAAAATGCCTATATCGAATAGTCACTCTTCTACTTAAAACTAATACTATACCAATTGGTCCTTCACTAAATTCTAGGATTAAAGTATGTCGTAGCCCTTTTTGTTAGCTTTCCGAAACATTAAACGAATCACATTTTCGCATCGGGAAGCTCCCGGAAGCACAAAAATATCGAAACGCGTTCATCTTTCTTACAGCTTACACTCAAATAGTTTTACAGAAAGTTTCAGAATAATTTTGGCTTATTAAATTATATATATTGGGAAAGCTAACTTCGATACGGTTCTTTTAAAAAAATAGAAGATTAATCGGAGTTCTAAGCTAAAAGTTATGACATTTCTAAGTTGTTTTAGTTAATAAAAATGTGGATGAATATTGTAACGAATTTAGTTGTTTTAGACAAAAGAAACTCATGTAGGCCAAGATACATAGACACCAACATAGGTATCCCAATGAAACTCATTCTAACCATCCTAACTAAGATCAATCCACTCTCTAACCATTTTAAAACTGAATTTAAATATCTATTTAAACTATTAGCAGCATACATACACATGGGGTGTCCTAATTTGGGATCTATCAAGTAGGACACAGAACACATATTAAAATCCTTAAGAGAGCTCCAAATGGCCTCAAATTTGAATCTAAATGGGGTACATGCATAGGGGTAGATCCTATGGATTCAAAACTAACTACTATGCATCAAAAATTAATTTAGAGGGTTAGTTTTACCTATTGGGAGTGGAATCCCAATGATACTCCCAAGGACACGGCTCTGACACGAAGATCCTCCAAATTTTAAGTCCTCTACTTGGTTCAATTTAGTCCTAAGGCTTTCTTTCTACAAATATCCTAAGGAGAATATCCTACTTAGAAATATCTAGATATTACTAATCTTGTCATTTACTAGGTTATCCTAATCAAGACTCTAAGCTCAAGGCTAATCTAGATTAGGCTAAGATTCTTGGTCAAGTCTTAACTAAATAAATAGCACATATTTAATTAATAAAATTTCAAAATCACCAAAATGTCAAAATAACCAAAATACCCTCAAGCTAAAAAAGTTGTAAATAGTTATTCTAATCACATGGTCAGGTCCCCATAGTCATGGTTAGTCTCTAGGTTATGCAGTCTCTAGGGTTACACTAGCCAAACATCAAAATCATAAGTCACAGTTTTAAATAGTTTTAAATTGATTAAAAATTACCATAAATCATAAATCCTATTATTAAATAATAAACTTTTACAAAAGTTTAAAATTACCCTTATTTTAGAAAAGTCGGTGTTATACCACCCGTCGCCAAAATCGGATCCGTAGAGCAGCCTCCACCTAGAGACCGACTAGTTGTCATGAGACCGACAGACAGACCCTCAATCTTTAACTCACCACCATCCGTCGCTTTGTCTTGAGGAACCGAATCCTCCATATCCTTCAAAGCACCTAGAAGCCCCTCCTCAGCAAGTTCTCGACGATCCACCTGCTGTCGAGCACCCCTCGAGCCTCGATCCGGTGTCTGTGGCCTATATGTACAGCTCAGCGACTTGAGCTTGTACATGCCACAACACAAATCTTCCCGAGCCAGCTATTAGGAACCCTTCGCAAGCATCCAATCTTTGTTCCCAAATAGACTGCGACAGCTATCATCTGCCAGCCTCCCTACCGAAACCAAGTTGTAGCACAAACTCGGTACATGTTGCACACCCTTGAGAACGAGCTTGAGCTTCTCCCCTTGTCGCCCATCTTCACACATCCAAACCTGCCACCGCGGTATGACGTAAAGATCCTCCTATGTGGAGTGGAGTGATACGACGCCCCCGCGTCAATGACCCAGTCGCCGTCATGACACATGCCACAAGGTTCCTCTGTATCGGTTGCTGCGATGATGATATCTCTCATTGTTGTGAGATCCTCCTAATCGTCCTTGTCTTTTGCCTTCTCAGCTTTAAGATTCGTATAGTTTCTTTTGATATGACCCCTTTTGCCACAGTGATAGTAGCCCTCCTTGCGGTCCACAATCACAAGATTCCGAGAACTCTCCTTGTCTTCGTCTGTGAATTGGGTCTTCCCTTCTCATAGGAAGTCACCATAGCAGACTCTTACGATGATTCCACTTGTTTGCGCCAGACCTCCTCATTCAATAAGTTACTTTTGACTGCCTCCATCATGACAACTCTATCAGACGCGAAGTTGCTCACCGACACCACCAACGTTTTCTAGCTTTTCGGCAGAAAACTCAAGAGCAGTAGGGCCTGAAGCTCATCATCAATCACCATATTCATCGCAGACAGTTGATTGACGATACCCTGAATCTCGTTCATATGTTGTGCCACTAGGGCACCCTCCGTGTACTTCGAGTTGACGAGTTGGCGAATAAAAAATGCCTTGTTGTCAATCATCTTTCTTTCGTACAGTGAATACAGCTTATCCCATAATGCTTTTGCTGAACTCTCCATGGACACGTGGTAAAATACTGAATCATCCAACCATTAGCGGATGAATCCAACGGCCTTCCGATCCAGTCGTTTCCAGTCTTCAGCAGCTTTGTCCATTAGCTTTACGTTGTCGCCCTTCAATGGACCATGCAAGTCCTTGCACCATAGTAGATCCTCTATCCTTGGTTTTCAAATCGTCCAGTTTCCCCCTGTGAGGGTAATCATACGAGCGTTCATCTGCTCCGTAGACATGGTTGCCGGAACCTCCAAAGCTCTGATACTAGATGTTGGAAATCGGATACGCCCTATTGTGCTTCGATACCGTGTCTGAGACGGTACCACAGCGGAAACTTAGGCCAACCCACATGAAATAACCAACCCCCATCTAACGGACACCAAGCACAGATAAAGTTAAGTATATGGCGGTGAGTATGTCACCTGGAAAAATCACAATCTTTATAACTCAGATAAAATTACAAGATTGACAATGTTGAACCCTTTGCCCTAATAGGTTCAACCCTCTCACCACACTCAAGAAGAAAATAAAGAGATTACAATTGAAGTCGCTCACCAACCCGTAGCAATCTCCCTAACCGAAGTTGACGACCCCTCGATTAGACCTATTCTTCCTTCTATCTTGGATGGCGAAGTCCTAAAAGTAAAGTACGAAACTTTCTCTTAGATTTGCTGTGTTCGAGCACCTCGAATCTCCACTTTTGTGCTGTACTTTGTGCCTCCACCCTCACCCTTTATATATAGGATGAGAAAAACCTATTTTAGGTCACATAGGATTTTTTAAATAGGAAGCCCTCAAATAAGAATCCTAGTACACCTAAAATAGCCCATCAACATCCTATTTTAGATTATAATAAGATCTCTTAAATAGGAAACCCTCAAATAAGAATCATATTATATCTAAAATAGCCCAGCACTAATTATGGACATCCAAATCAAATTAAATCAAATATTTAATCAGATTTGGACTCCATAAGTATGCTATTACTAAATCCAGACTGGACTCCAACAAGTACTAGGAGTTGCCACCGTCAACAACTTTAGCGACACATACAAAAAACATCGCAAAATGGAGGCTACTAGCAATGTATAGCAGCAAAGATGAAAATATGGACAATACAACGCAAGTGTGACGTAAACTAGCATCGATAATATATCGACTCCTTCCAGGGACGTCGCTAAATATGTCGCACATTTATGTGTCAATCGTCGTTAATGTTGTTTTTAAAATTGTCGTCGCTAGACCAAGTCGAACTCCCCGCAAGCAGTCTCTGAGGGGAGAAGACCGACCTAGCCAAGCGCATCTAGCAGAGGGCACCCTTAGTACGCCGACGTCCATCGTCAACGAGTTCGCCTGTTAGATCTGTCCGATACCGAACTGGAAGGTATAACCTAATCCTTTTTTTATTTGGAATTAGGTACTTGACATTTGCAACACTTGTGATCTTTCGTTTACTTGACAATTTTAATTATGATTATAATTGAATATTGATTTAAAATTATTAATTAAGATTATAGTTATTATTAGTAAATTAATATAATTTTGATTATAGTTATGATTAATTAAATTATAAATTATTAATTAAGATTATTATAAAATATTAAATAATAAAGTATTAATTAATAAATTATAAAGTTAGATTATAATTATGATAACTAACTGCTACTTATAAAAAATCTAATTTTTAAAACATTAATAATGACTAATTTTAATTAATTATAAATTAAATATTTTTTAAAATAATAATTGTAAAAAATTAATATATAAAATAATAAATTATTAATTTATTAATTATTATTAATTATTAATTAGTTTTAACTAAATATTTAATATAACAACGAAATTATTAAAAAAATAACTATTTTTTCTTCAAAATCCAACTTTCTTTCTTCCAAATCCAAATTTTGGATTTGGTTATACTTTCCATATCTAAATCCATCTCCAACCAAACATAGGATTCCATGGATTTAACTCTAAATCCATAAAATTCTAAAATCTATCTCCAAATACGGTTTACCAAACGGACCCTAATGTCCAATTCAATATGAAGTTCATGCTTGTTATATAAAGATGGGGATACAAATTGGGGCCATTAAATGGGTTTGGAAATACACAAGTATTAGCCATGTGAGAATGGGTTATATATGATAACTAGCACTACAAAACTCTGAGACTCGGTAAAGAAATAAATAAGATATGCTCATGGATTTGGAGTTCATCTTGGGCATTTAATGTCTATTTCTTGTTTCATCGGTTTTTTATGGATATTTCATATATCCGTAGATAGAGAACAAGGGACGTGAGGTGACTATATGTCATCCTCCATGCTATTATCGTGCACTTGCATATTTTTTGGTGCATGAAAATAGCATAGAGGTAACACATAGCCACCACCCTTAAGGTGGCACCTCACCTCCCTTACTCTCTCTCTCTCTCTCTCTCTCTCTCTCTATATATATATATATATATATATATATATATATAAGGGATCCACATCCCCTCAATTTTGCATCTCCTCTCCATCCCCATATTCACAACCATTGGAACGTGTTTAAGTTATCTAATCTTAACTGTTGATTTGAATGGTTCAAATCAATGGTTAATATTAGATAACTTAAACAAGATCCAATGGTTGCTATTCCAGGGATGGAAAGGGGATACAAAAGTAAGGGGATATGGATCCCTCCTCATATATATATATATATATATATATATATATATATATATATATATATATATATATATATATATATATTATTTAAAAAAAATATATTCTCTTACTTAGGGTGACCGTTGGTGTATGGCATGCGGGTATATTCGATGGGTTGGTTGGCAAAATTAGAAAAAAGATCGAGGGATGGCACAACGCGATCTTATCGTCCGGCGGAAAGATGATCTTGATTCAAAATGTGCTTTCTTCCATCCCTATTTACGCCCTGGCCGTATGCTCCCCTCCAAAGAAGGTCCTCATCTCTATCAAAAATATATTCTCCAACTTACTCTGGGGGCACTGCAATAGCAAGGAAAAACATCATTGGACCAGTTGGGACACTATGGCCAAATCGATGGACGATGGTGGCCTAGGATTCCGCAGGTTGGCTCATGTAGTTGAGCATTCTCAATAAAGATATGATAGAAGCTTCGATAGAGCCGATCAATATGGACTCGGTTCATGAAGGCCAGATATTTCAAGCACATTCATCCATCAGTCGCTTCCTCTAATAGCAGATCCTCTGCTTCTTGGCGACGTATCATGAATGGACGGCGTCTCACCGAATCATTCACCCGGCTCAAGTTGGAGTCGGCCGAAGCGTCCCTATTCTATGAAAGATGGCCTGGGGATGGTCTTCTCACCCCATATCTGGATGCCCCTCCTAGTAGCACGATTAAAGATCTGTGGGATAGCGCTGGAGAGTGGCACTGGGAGAGGGCCCCGACATAGATTAGGGGGATGCAGAGATTTAGGCGCATGGATTTTGAGGCGCATGGCTGCGGAGGCGCATGCGAGATGGTTGGTCGGCCACGTGGCTTGTAACCGCCGGAGGAGAGTAATGATGATGCTGACATCAGCGATGCTTCGTCTTTTAAAAAGCTGTCAATTGTTCAGTCCTCGGGGGACGTGCTGCCAACTTTGTCAGACTTCAGCATTTAATGTTCTTTGACAGGTGATGGGCTGTTGAGCAGGCACGTCGATCCGCGTTCCACTAGGCACATGGGGACGCATGGGGCGCATCCTCGTAAGGCGCTTGGTGCTGATGGGCGCATCAGTATGATGTGTCGTCTGACCGGCACATCCGTTTGTATGATACGTCTTTATTGGCCCGACTGTTACGTTCTTCGAGTGCTTTAAATAGCCGTTTTTGACTTGGCTGAGTTTGAAACGTCAGGTTAATTACCATTGATGCAAATTTATTACACGGGATTCGGAGAGCCTGCCACTTGGCACATGGGTTTGATTTGCCCGGCCTATAAATAGTGGCAAGGAGAGAGTTTGCTTTTCGTTCTCCCACGTCCTCCCGAAATGAACTTGTTTGCTCGAGCACATTCTGTTGACGAGATGCTCCCGAGGGTGAAGATGCGACGCACTGTCTTTATTGATGCACTTGAAGGTGACTGTTACATCCAAAAGTCGGAGTCGAGGGCTTCTGAGGCACGCGGAAGGTGTCTGTTGCATCCAAAGATCGGGATGCTCGAGTCCCGTCTCTGTTATGCTGGAAGAACCGTAGATCAGAATTGCGGTGCCCCGGCTTTGGAGGCTCTTTCCTCTGTCAGAGTGGGTGTTGTCCATTCTGGTTGTGTTGAAAGCCTCCTTTTGTCGCGGATCAACTATAGAGAGCTCCTCCTCCAGCTAGAGGGTTGATTGCCCACCCTCGTTCTGCTTAATAAATTCTTCATTTAGTCAAAGCATTTGATGGCATATATGCTGAGACTTCATGATGCGCCTGACTGAGACGCTGAAGGGCGGCACATAACTGAACTGCTAAAGGAATGCGCCTAACTGAGCTGCTGAAGGGATGCGCCTGGCTGAGACGCTGAAGTGATGCGCCTGGCTGAGATGCTGAAGTGATACGCCAAACTAAGATGCTGAAGTGATGCGCCAAGCTGAGAGCACATGGCGGTTGCTGCGCCTAGCTGTAGACTTAGGGTCTTTTCTTTGTAGAAATTCTCCTTTGTACAGCTCTTTTTTAGACATGTAATAGACTTTTATATGAAATAAAAACCTTCTTTTAATGTCTATGCTTTTGTTATTTGTTGTGTCGAGTACTTCATCCGAGCTCCCTGGCGCATGTAATGTTAGGCGCATAGGATTTCTGGTCTTAAAATTCCATGCTTCTACAAGAGCCCCTTTAAAGTTTTCAAAACTTTTCACCAAGTTTTGGAATACTTTGAATAAATAGCATGGTGGTGTCCTCAACGGGGCGCATGACTGTTCGGGCGCATGATTACTCCGTGCATCAGTGATGGGGCGTATGCTCCTTTCAGTTAATGCAAATGATAACGCTTCGATAACCAAGAAGATTAATGATGATCTTTTTGGATTTATTTGCAGTTATCACTTCACAGAACCTGAGACGGCGGCTGATGTCACACTTTATCGGTTCACGCGTACGACTAAGCCTATAAATAGGCGTCTAATGGAGATAGAGTTCTTTCTCTCTTTGCTTTCCCTTTTAGAGGTCTTCTTTTAAAAAAAACTCTAACTTTTTTCTTTCACGAAATGGCCCCCAAGACTCCTCGCAGCGGTGCTGGCCGGGGATGAGGCAAAGGGAAAGAGCCTGTGGAGGCTGCTGCAGATGATGTCCTCCAGACAACCGTTGACTTTCGGTCGACGGTGATTAGTGGGTTTCTGTACTTGACTTGGCCATTTTTAGAAGTCACATACGCCGACGCGCATGGACCCTGAGTCCTGATGATATACTGAAGCTTTTTCGTCGACGCGCATGGGTTTAAACCCTGATGATGCACCGAAGCTTCACTACTGACGTGCATGGGTTTAGACCCTGATGATGTGCCGAGGCTTCACCGCTGACGCGTATGGGTTTAGACCCTGATGATGCACCGAGGCTTCACCGCTGACGCGCATGGGTTTAGACCCTGATGATGCGTCAAAGCTTCACAGCTGACGTGTATGGGTTTAGACCCAGACGATGCATTGAGGCTTCATTTTAGGTATGCTTGAACCTTGGTTCAGGGTATGCGCTCCTGATAAGAACGTGGCTCAGATTCTTTTACTGTATATCTGAATCTTTGTCTTCTTTTGCTGACCACCAGTGTCGATGACTGTCCCGCTCTTGAATGAAGTACTTCTAGACACTGCCCTCTGTCAGATAGGAGTGGATTAAAATGAGGACGTGATAAACCCTGCCCAAGCTGCCATTATACTGGATCAGCCTCCCGAAAGAATGATTCAAATCCGGAAACAACAGCATGGGTTCCTCCAATGGATGATGGAGCATGACGTTTTGACATCTGCCACTTCTGATAATATGACTTTCTTGAAGCCTGGGTTCCTGTTTGGGGACTGCCTTACTTCTATTGAAGCAAAGGTGTTAAAGGTCAAGGAAGATTGGTTCTTTACAGCAAGGGGGTGTATATGACTGTTAAGCATCTTGAGCGTTAATGGCCTTTGACGGCTTTCAGTCGTCTTGCTTCCAAGAGGAGAATGTCTTGGGAGTTAACCCCATCTCAGGGGGGAGCGGTGGCAGGCACCATCAAGATCGACACTACCTCCGATCAGAAGGACACTTTGGCCGTCGTGCGAGCTGGGCCTTCTTTCACCTGGCGGACTCTGCATCCTGGGAGCATTTATAGTGACGTTCCCATCAACACATTTGCTTTTGGTGCTTCGACTTTTGCAAATCGTATGCTGTTGTTGGAGCGGTCGTACCCGAAAGGTGAATTTTGGGTAGAGGGTTGGTGTCACTATGTTTCCAAGTGGGACAAGTTGACACTCTGGGTTCTGATGCAGTTTTGAATTGAACTCCGAGAGATTGGGCTAACTGCTGCAATCCGTGCTACCCAGGCAGGCGTTGACATCAACAAGCATATGTTCCTCGTGCTTCTGGAGATGTTAACACCCAGACCAGGACTTTCTTCACTCCGGTGGGGAGCTGGGACTCACACTTCATGAAATGTACGAAGTGTCAACCTTCTTTGGGGATCAGAACCTTATGAGGAATAATTTTTGACCAACGAGGAGTTCCAAGTCCTGGGGGACAAGGCAGAGAAGATGATGGCCGTCTTCAAGGAAGTGGTGAGTCATCATTATTTTATGCAGAAGAGGGATAAGGGCGGGTCATATCCTCATGTGACCGTTTGGAGAGATTATGTCTTTAAGCAAGACAAGGAGGATCCCTCTCAGTTTACCACTCTGCCAGCGCTTTCCAGTAGCGTAGTGCTCTCCAAAATGAACAGGTTAAGTGAGAAGAGTCCCCAGAAAAACGAGGACCGGCAGTCAGACGAACGCTCCTATAGCTGTTTCTGGTACCTTACTCATCGGATGTCGTCCAAAGCAGTGTTTGCTGCGTATCTGATGATTTGGTTTCGGGATTATGTTTTTTCGGGCGGGTGAGGCTCTGTGGAGAGGGTGACCCGGAACCTAATCCTGCCATCTGTGAAGTTGGTTTTTAGCCGTCGTTTGGCTCTACTCCCCGCAATGGTATGTAACCTGCTGCGAGGTTTACGAGAATTTACGGGAAATGTGGTTCATGAACGGGGTAGGAATGACAACTTTCCTCGTACCGAACTGTCGTTCTATTATTTGATGGGGTGGTTAATTTTGTACCATCCCAATGTGATGAGTCCGGGCTCGGAAGAAGACCACATGGCCGGAGATGCATTCCTCCACCGTTTCAACCAGAGGAGCTGGTTGCATACTAGTGTTCCTGTTTGCAAAAAAGTTTTATCCCACCTTCAGTGGTGGAAGATCACCAAAGTTGGTCCCGTCTCCTTGGGTTTCGAGGCCAGCAAAGATTTAACGGATTCGGGTGAAGATGCCACTACTCTGCCTTCATGGGGATTCCGCTGGTTGCAAATTATCCGGCCGTCCCATCTGGTGTATCAGAATAGAAACTAGTGTTACCTGGAACCATATTTGCCAAGCCATTTTGTACGATAATTCGGCTATGCTCAGTTGATGTTGGGGAACCCCAGTATTAACCTGGGGTATACTGGAAGTTTGTTGGACGGTGCACGAGCTTGGCATTACTACAATATCGGATGTACCGGAGCTCGCTTTACGCTGTCTGTTCAGAATCCGCGGTCGCTGATTCTTTTCTCGACTGCCAAATTTTACTGTGTTATGAACGTCGTGCCCCCCGAATATGATCGGAAGAACAGTTTCATTGTCGGCACCCAGTTAGCGACGATCGGGAACATGTTTACGAAGGCTCGATTGTACTGTCCGCCAGAGGTGGGTTATCAAGCAGAGCCCTCGGCCGATCAACCGAAAAGACGTACTGATGCAGAGGCTGGCTCTTCTGCGCCAAAGAGGCAGAAGAAGGCATTGTCGCCGACAGTGTCAACAGACTCAGCTCCAGTGGAGGTAAGGTGTTCCTCATAGTCTGGTTAGCTTCAACATTTTTTGTGGCATATGCTTTCTTTTTGTAGGAGCCGCTAAAAAGGAGACTCCGTACTCCAAAATCGGGTGTCAACAGACCAAAGGAGGTGGCGGGCTCATCTGAAGAGCACATTCTGCCGATTGTGATGTCTTCCGTGGAGGAGAACCCGGATGATGTCGTTGCTGTGGAGATTCCAGTATCTCCCGATTATGTTGGAAGAAAAGCTGAGGTTGAAGCAGTTCCATGGGTGGTGCAAGCCGTCGTAGGGGCCTCTGACATTGAGGACCCAGCAGATAAGGGGCTTGCAGATGAGGAAGAGGAGTGGAGTTCGTCGTCTTCAGATGACGTTCCTCCAGAGATGAGTGAGGCTGTTGCAGGAGCAACAGACATGATTGAAGTAGAAGATAGGGCTGATTCCCCTCCTTGTCATGATGTGGGGAGGTCGGCTGCAGCATTGCCGACCCCTACTCCAGACTCAGCAGTGGAAGCTGAGGTGGCTGCCGACCAAGAGGCAGCGACAGATTCTATCTCCGTGGAGGGATCCGATGAGGAAGGTGAGACTCGTCTGCCAAGCCTGACTCCAGGGGAGCCGAGTCAGGAAACAAGTGCTGACCTCGCTGTTTTGCCAGAGGGGAAAGGTCCCGTACGGCCTGCTGATAATGCATTGGGGACAGATGGGGTAGCCCCTGACGTCGGTGGTCCCTCCGATTTTGAGAAGGCTAAGGGCTTGCTGGAACCCTCTGTTGCTCCTTCTACTTGGGATACGATATCGACGCCTCTCTCGGCTCCTTCTATTTTTTTGGCTCCTCGGGCCAGTGGCGAAGTTCAAGCCCCTATCGAGGGAGAGTCCGTTGATGCCGAGGTTTCAGCATCACAGATTGAAGCCGGCGGGTCTTTTTTCGGTCCGCCATCTAGAGAAGCTCCTCCAACTCCTGCTATGACGCCGCAAGTACTGGCGGATGCGGATGAGTACGTAAAGTTTATCGTTGAGGCGGTATACAAGATGCTGTAGAGGGGCGTATCGGCAGTAATGAATGCCAGTGGGAGTTTCACGACGGCAAAAACCCTGGCGCTCCCTCACATTAGTCTGATACGTTACCACCAGGGCCATGATCATATGGTCGAGATTCTGGAGGCATTGGTGGTAAAGCTAGACCAGCTGCTTTCTGAGTTTCAGTGTATCCAGCGAAATGATCTCTCCGTCCTGATAGACGTAGAAAAGGAGAAGTTGATCGATGAAACTGAGTCATCTTATCAGGCCATTGTGGCTGTCTGGGAGCGCGAGGTGGCCAAAACTGAGTCTGCGGTGGAGAGGCTATCTCAGTCCGTGCAGGAGAAGGTAGAATTGCAAGTCGCGTTGGACGCTAGTATAGCGGAGGTAAATGCCAAGATTCGCCTCCTTGAAGACCAGCGGGCCCAACTCTTGTTAGATGCTGAGCGAGTCCAGGCTGAACATATAGCATCTGAGGAGGAGAAAACGGCTTTCACCCGCCAGGCTCTTTCCCTAGCTCAGCAGCGGCAACAGTTGAACGAGAAGTATGAGGATGACACTTCTTTCTGAGGCCATAGGAATGATGCGTCGAGAAGCCGAACGCCGAGTCCTGGCGACCGCGAAAACTTGTGCGACAGACTTGAAGCGTCGGATCGAAGAGCTTTCAGCCAATCCGGGGAATACTTAAGGATTGTAGTCTCTCCATTTTTTATTTTATATAATTTGCAGCTCCTGCTGGGGATTTACATTTAAATAAAGAAATGAAGAGTTTTGTGGTGTGTTCATTTTTTACTTTTATGAACTTGATGATTTGTGTGGACCTATTATCTTTTGCGCACCTTGGTTGTTAAGTACAAATAATAAGTTTGAGAGAACCTGACATGTTTGCTCAGAGGTGATGTGGACGTGGTAAATATGGGGTTCAAATGATGGAATCTTCCTACTCAGAGGTGTTATGGACGTGGTAGGAATGACTCCGGAGGGATACGCGAAACTACTCAGAGGTAATGTGGACGTGGAAGTTCTACGATCAATGTACGACAATGCAGGGGTTGTCTGTACGGGATGTTTACTCAGAGGTAATGTGGACGTGGTAAACATGGTGGGTAGCGTAGTCTTACGGAGCATAGGATTTCGCTTTGTAGGGCGTAGATGAGCAACTCAGAGGTAATGTGGACGTGGTTGTCCTTCTACTGGAAGATAGAACGCCATGGAACAGCTGGGTTCCAGAAGCGTAAGATTTTGTGGGAGGTGTACATGAGCCCTGATGATCGGGTCCACAGACTCCCTTGTTGGGTGAAGATAGAAGTACATGTCTGAAGGATGTCAAGAGTAGTACTTTTTTAGGAACTTGTCGTTGATGGGCATCATGAACAAGTCCCCATTGTGTTTGGCGAGGCGGTAAGCACCATTTGAGTACACCGTCTCTATGATGAAAGGTCCCTCCCACTTGGGTTCGAACTTTTCTGGTTTCTTGTGAGTCAACACCACTGGCCTCCTGATTGCTAGAACCAGGTCGCCTACTTGGAAAGTCCTCTGCTTGACCTTCTTGTTAAAAGCCTTTGATATACGGGCTTGATAGAGTTCGATGCGCTGTTGAGCTAGGAGACATTTTTCGTCAAGTGTCTCCAATTCTCACAGACGGCGACGTTAATTGTCTTCTTCTGTGAGTTGATTTGTGATGGCTACACGGAGTGAGGGTATCTGGATCTCGAGAGGCAGTACCGCTTCGCTCCCGTAGACCAAGGAGAATGGAGTGTTGCCTATCGGGGTCCATACCGTTGTGCGGTAGGCCCAAAGGCATTCGTCGAGCTTCTCTTCCCTGTCGCATTTGTTGGATGATACGACCTTTTTGAGTAGCCTGACGATAGACTTGTTAAAAGCCTCGGCCAATCCGTTTGCTGTCGGATTGTAGGCGGTTGATGCCACGTTCTGAATGTGATTCTTGTCACAGAATCTGCTGAAAATATGGCTGATAAACCGTGGGCCGTTGTTATGGATAATCCAACGGGGTACCCCGAAATGATATATGACATAATGCTTGATGAAGTTGATCACCCTAGAGCTTTTCACTTTCGCCAGTGGGACTGCTTCCGCCCATTTGGAGAAGTAGTCAGTAATAGCCAGGATGAAGCAGTGTCCCCTCGATGAAGGAGGGGTGATAGGTCCTACAATGTCTATGCCCCAAGCTTCGAAGGACCAAGAGGCGACCGTAGGATGTAGGGGTTCCGACGGTATTTGGATGAAGTCGGCATGCAGTTGGCAAGCATGGCACTTCTTAGCATAGTCGATAGCGTCGGCTGCCATGGTTGGCCAATAGTAGCCCATGCGTCGCAGTCGATCCTGCAACTTAGTCCCAGGTTGATGAGCCCTGCAAGTTCCATCATGAGCTTTTCGAAGGGCTTCGGCAGCCTCTTCGTTGGACAGGCATCAAAGGAGAAGTCCATCGTAGGAGCGTCGGTACAACATTTTAGTGGCTGTATCATAATAGAATCGAAGGAAACACCTCATGACCGAGACGGCTTCTTTGGGGTCTTCTGGGAGGATTCCGTAGACAGCAAAGTCGATGAATGGGAACCTCTAGTCTCGGACGTTAACACCAGCACTTGTTGACATGGCATGGGCCGTTTGTGAGCATAGATTATTTTTAGGACAGACCAAGTCTCGACCAACTACCGTGACATAGTGTTGAGTTTCGAGGGGTGCTGCCAATGAGGCTGCGAAGCCAGCCAGAGCGTCAGCCTCTAGGTTTTGTAACCGGGATACGTGTTCTGTGAAGAACTTGGTGAAGGTTGAAATAATGTTCAATGTAACCTCATGGTAAGGAATCAGATCTTCATGGCGAACTTCGTACTGCCTTCTGATCTGGTTAACGACGAGTTTTGAGTCACCGTAGGCTTCCAAATGATCCACCCCAGCTGTTGTGCCAGCTGGAGTCCCATGATGAGCGTGTTGTACTCGGCAAAATTATTGGAGCACGGCTTCGAAAGGGAGTAGGCATGCTGGATGACTAGCTGATCGTGGGAGACTAAGACTACCCCCACTCCTGCGATGACTTGGCCTTTGGGGCCTGTTCTTGAAGTGCCATCGAAAAACATCTGCCAGACGGAGCTTTCTTCGATGACGTTTGATTCTTGGACCTCATCCGGATATCTTCATAGAGTCTGGAGGACTCTGGGATGGGGTGTACAGCTTAAAAGTCGGCCAGAGCTTGACCTTTGACGGCTTTTTGTGGAACGAACATCATGTTGTATGGTGTTAACAGGATCGCCCATGTAGCTAGTCGGGAGTTCTTCAAGCTGCTTGACCTGACTGATGAAGGACTCAGCATCCTTCAGAGCTTCACATAGAGCTTTACGAGTGTCCTTGGAAAGGCAAAAAAGCTCAAACAGAGATAGGTGGGCGAGAGTACTGGCAAGTTGTGCCAGTATGTCGAAGTTGTGGGGATGGCTAGCCCCGAAGCATTCTCCTTTTGTAAAGGATTGTCGAATCGGGCCTCTGTATGCTTCTATTTATTGGCTGCTGGAGGCTTGGATTGGCCTCTTCCTAGAAAGCAGGGATGGTACAAGGAGGCACCACCTCGACGGAAGCTTCGTCAGGTTGGGCGCTCTGATGTGAACGCGTTTGTACAGGAAGTACCTCTTTCGCAGAGGAAGAGACCATGCGGCAAGACTTGATCTTTCTGCCCTTTGTTTTGGAGGCAGAGCGTACCTCCGGTTGAGTAACCTTGGAGACGAGATTGGGGTGAACCCATAAGATCTCTCCTCGAGATGTGGTGAGTGGGATGAGTCCACTCACGTTGTCACGGGTAGGTAGTTGGTTAACCACCTCCATTGTCGCCTTTGGGATGGGGACGACACCATCATGTGTTGTGGTTGGCGACAAGGTGCCAAATTGGAGTGACACTAGGTTAGCCGAGACCATTTTTTATTCGTAGTCGACGGAGATGACATCCGTATTGATCATGCACTGGATGTAGTTTTTATGGACGTAGCAGTCCTTAGTGGGATGCCCGACAAACCGATGGCAGTGACAGTACCTCGGATGGTCCACTTTTCCAACCTCGTCGGGACGCTTCGGGTCCGGCAACTTGATCTTGTCACCCTGCTTCAATATCTCAAAGAGTTGTAGGGTGTCTTCATCGTTGAAAGAATAAATCTCCTTTGGCCTTGGTGCAAGCTGAGGCTTCTGAGTAGGTGCTGATGCACCTTTGGAGGCATTGACAGTCAATGCATGTTTCCCTTTCGTCTCTCGTTCGGGGTTGTTGGCTGCAGGCCATTTTCCCTTATCCTCAAAGACAGGGAAACTGACTCCCAGAAGATGAGCATTGGACGCCTTCTTTTCTGTCGCTTCGGCCTCGATGATCGAGGACCTCCAATCGGAAGGAGGAGTAGAGTTGGGCCAGAGTTTGATTGCAGGCAGCATGTTCATGCTGCAGGAGGAGAGGAGTGCATGTTCTGGCATGCACGGAGGCAGTCTGAAACAGGCCTGTCGGAAGCGTTCGATAAATATTCGAACTGTTTCCTTCTCCTTCTGACGTATCTCTATGAGGGACGCTATTGTCATGTCCTTCCCTCCATCGTAGAAACGATCGAGGAAAAGATACGTCAAATCGTCGAAGGAAGATATGGAGTTGTCGGAGAGACTGCAGTACCAGTCGTATGCCACTCCTTTCAGTGCCCCAACAAATATGTTGGTGAGTAGTGCATCCTCCTTTGAGAGATGTCCTGTTTGAGACTAGAAATACGTCAGATAGCGGTACGGAGAGTCCTTACCGTCGTATGGCGTCAATGTTTGTGGTTTATATTTGGGAGGATAAACCACTTTGTTCCATTCGAAGGGATATGGTTGGGGGATCCCCGTCTTCTGGCGCTTCTCTTGCCTATTCTTGGACTCGAAGCGCTCGCACAAGTTCCTGATCATCTCGACCACGTCTTCCGTGGAGCTGGGAGTCGGGAAAGGTGGTACCGCCTGGAGTTGAGCATTTGATAGCTCTGACGTCCCTGGTGCTTCACGGCGATCTGTATCCAAGGATACCCGTTGAAGGGGTACACTTGATTCTCCATTGGCCCCTGGGTCAGGACCGGTAGTAGGCGCCCTGGCCAAAGCGGACCGTATTTCAAACACTGCTTGAGTCAGTGTTTATATGGAGGCAGAGAGGGTTTTGAGTCCTCCCTCCAAGGTATCCATGCGCTGGACGAGGTCTGCTGGCGGCGCACCTGGTTCGGCATCACCCCCAGTCATGTATACTGTCATGACATGGCTGGAAGTGGATGGATCGGTTGAGGCTTCACTCTCGGCTTCACTCTCCTGTAGGGGAGTTGCCTCACCTGGAGCTTCGTCCTGGCTACCCCCAGCTACGTTCTGAAGGACACCCTCATCTTCGGAAGAAGTATCCGCAAGGGCCTGATTACCCCCAGTTATGCCTTGGAGGACTTCTTTGTCTTCGGGGAACAGATTCACAGGGGCTAGACTACCCCCAGCTACGCTCGGGAGGCTGATTTCGTCCCCAGGATGAAGATCCACCCCAGCTGTGCTCTGGAGGATATCTTCGTCTTCAGAAAGAGGATCAACAAGGGCTTGACTACCCCCAGCTTCCTCCAGGATCTTCTTTCTCCTCCGAGTGCCTTCAAACACTCTAGAGGATGGGACAGTTATCTTGGTTTTCCTCGGCTGGCTCTTGGACAAGGACGAGGAATTGCCAGTAGCCCTTCGGATTGACGAGGAGTTAGAGATTACGATGTATGAAGCAACCTTTAATTCTGGCTCCTCTTCAATTGATACCTTCTTTCCGAGACGACGTCGGGGGGGGGTGTTGATGATTACAGCCGCTGGAACACCGACTGCCTTAGTGGTGGGACTGTTATTTTGCAACAACAGTTGATAGTGACAACAGTACAGGTGTGTCCTGTGAGGGACGCATTGTACTTGTCAGTCGACTCTCCAGACCGAAGTTTGTGAGTGATCACATTATACAGGTCGTTGGAGGAGAGTGCCACCTTTGTACCCCCATCAGACGTATGGCAAGGCCAAGCGCCGGGGTGGTCAAGTGAATGCTGTGCCACTTGATCTAACACCAAACAGGCGCTCAGATCAGTAGTAGGGGTACAACACTTAAAGTGACTTGAACGAACCTCAGACGCACAACCAGTGGAGACACGGGAGTTCAAGACCACAGGGTTTGCCTTGCTCGACTTGGTTACGAACGGAGTAGATGCGCCCAAGCGAGACAAGGACTTTGAAGGTCGGCTCGTTTCTGGCGCAGAAGCACCCGAGTCGACCTTATATAGCATACCATCAGCAGCGCACATGATTGTGAGCGCATGATTCTGGTTTACTGCCGGCATAGCACGTTTAAGGCGCATGGCCCGTGCTGCCTTGAACTTCTTCGTACCAGCCTGTTGGGGTACATAGTACTCAGAGTCCAAATTCTCTCCGCCACTACAGCGAGTGAGTCTGTCAAAGACAGAGACCTTTTGTGGTGCATCAGAGGTGATGCATGGGGCATTGGCTGCGCCCCTGCTCCTTCGACGCATCTTTATCGCCTGAGAGGGAGATGGCTGGGGAATATGGTCAGCCGTACATTTTTTCGAGTGATGCACTGCACTGGTGGGTACATCTTGGCTGCTGAGGACATCAGTAGAAAGGGTAAGCTGCATTGGCGTATCCCCTTCGGTGATGGTGCCAGAGGCGTCGACCTTGCGCACCCAGACCTGGCGAGTCTTCTTCGGCTTCGGCAGTCGCTTCGATGGACTCGTACTGCCTTCAGAGATGAACTCCTCATACGCCTGTTGATTGAGACACACGACCAGCATCTTGTGGTAGTAGCCCACCTTCACGTCGTCGAATTGCGACACAGCATTCTCGGTGGAGGAGAAAGAGGTCCCCAGCAGAGTCGCCAGCTTGTTTGCAATTAAAATCTTTTGATTACAAATTTTAATTACAAACAGAATAGTGTTACAATGTAAGACATAGATGTAGTCCTAGGATTACACTTTTGTTTATCTGGGTCCTATGTGCCGATGGAGCGAGTGTTAATACGTTGACTCCGTTGACGATCTGACGACGGTTCTCGATTCTCTGAAGGTCTGAGTTGCTCTGGGTGCTGGAGCTTGTGGAGAGGAAGAAGACATTGAGTGTCTGTATCTGCCTCTCTGTGTGGGTGCTCGTAGGTCTGTCTCTGTGTATTCTTCTCTATGTGTGTAAAAAGGAAATGATCCATCTATTTATAGTTTTATAGGCTGGCTGCTCATGCGTGCATATGTAGGATGTGCCTGTACGTGGGGACGCCATGCGGTGATTACTGATGGAGGTGCATAGGCAATGCATTTTGATTGAGGAGTTGAACCCTTCCTGTTGCATTTGTGGGCTGCGGTCGAGCTGACACATAGCAATGGAAGGGATCTTTCAGTTGCTGAGATCTTGGGTGATTAGCACCCCTTCATAGGCTGAATCGAGTCAAAGGACACATGTCGTAGGTCCATGGCTCGAAGAATCTCGGATTTGGTGGGGAGTGATCTGATAGGCTGCGCTTGGGATTGGGCGCATGAGGAGACTTTGGCTTGTAACCTTTAGGAGTTCTAAAGCCCCTAAATTTCTACTGATTTTTATTTCATTTTATTTTGGTACTGATTTAAAATTTGTTATTTTACGTCGCGTAGTCGTATTTTACGTCGCGCACAAAATTTTATTTTTGTAATTGCTCGACGAGTACGAATATGTGTCGAGGTACATATGTTAGAAAAATATTTTATTATAAATTTTATAATATTTTTATTTTTGTATAAAAAGGTTATTTTATTCATCGTTTACAAATAAATGGTGATTTGAAAATTTTGGTTTAATATTTTGCGAAATGTAAAAATTTGTTTATTAATAAATCTTGATATTTACAAAAGCTAGTTTATGATTTAAATATTTAAAGTATTTATAGTGAGTTTCGAAATTAATTATTTCCATAAATATTTAACTATGAAAATAATATTTGAGATCTTGTTTACTTAATATTTGATTAAATATGGTAAATTAAATTGCAAAAAATTTTATTGGCTTTATTCAAAAATATTTTAAATTAAGTATGGAATTAATTTGGAGTTGGATTTGATTTGAATTGGCTTTAAATCTATTTAATCACATGATGATTATCTAATTAGGATTTAAATAAATCCTAATGTTTATCTAACTGGGTATTCCCACCTCCTATAAAAGGAGAGGTACTCCTCCAGCAATTCCACAATTTCTACCCCATTGTGTATCGTGTCCGTATCCAGATCATATCCACTATATTCTTCTAGTACACATACATGGTTCTTCTCGTGTCCGACAACCACGGACATCTACACTTTCCCGTGTCACACAGGACACAGTCCAGCCATGCCGGACACCCGACACAACACCCTAACCTACTGTCGGCAGCACCGAGCGTCTCTATCCCGTCACCGGAAAAACCCTTTCCATCACCACCACCTCATCGCCGCTGCGGTCAGTCTCCGTCGTCGACCACCGCCCAAACCCAGCAACCATCGCCTATGGCAGCACCACCCCTGACATCTCCGCCACCCCCCGATGCCATTACCACCGTCATCACCACCACAAACCACCACGGAAAGAACAAGAAGGAGGAGAAATCCTCACCTGAGTGCCGCCGAGCTTCGCTTCACCACCGCCCAGACCCCGTCCGTGCCTCCGTGCCAGTATCGCACCGCCTTCGGTGCTGCTGACCGCCGTCGACGAGACACCGTCGACGAGTCTCCGCAGCCAGCAGCTCCCTCCGCCCAGATCTAGCGCCCACATGACGAGTGGACTGCTCCGCGCCACTCGTGGCGAGCCCGGTCGTCCCTCGGGCTGCGGCACCACCGTACTAGACCGCCGGCGCTCCCCTCCCTAGGTGTTGATAGCCGCGGCGCCACCGCCGAGACCGCCGTAGCCTCCTCCATCGAGAGTGTCGATCTCCTCGCCCTTCCGCCATCCAGATCTGGTGGGTCCACCTCCACGAACCCACCGTGCCACCGCGGGTCACCTATCCTCCCGACTCCGCCGTGTGCCGCTCCAGCACCGGAACGAGCCCCTTTGTCTCCTGCCGACCATCGGCGCCGGAGCTCACCGCGCTCTGCCCAGAGCCGTCGAACCCTGCCGGCCTCCTCTCTCCGGAGCCAGGCACGCCGACGCCGCTCCACTGGGCCAGCACGCTGAACACCCGCTCAGCCGAGGTGAGTCCCGATCGCCCCCTTTCCGTCTTCTCTCTCTCAGTATGAAAAAGAATTGGGAAAGTCTGAATGGTTTTGAGTATATTGTTATTTTTATTATTATTATCATTTATTATTATTACTATTAAAGTGTTATTATTATTATTATTATTATTATTATTATTATTATTTAAAAAGAATAAGATTTTATTACTATTAGTTTTATTATTATTATTATTATTATCATTAGTATAATTCTTATTATTATCATTGATTATTATTATTATTTGATAAGATTATTAATACTCTTAATTATATTCAAAATTTTATTGTTATTTAATTAGTATATAAGTAAAAGAATTTTTTACATTAGGGTACATGTTCTTTTTGACTCTGCTATTTTAAACAAATTCATAAAAGGTTTGTAAATAAGATTTATTAGATATAAATATTTCAAAATAATATTGTAAATAGTTTTCAAATAGTATCTAAAATATATTCTAGTATTCTCCTTAAAAATTATATTTTCCAACTTATAGTAATTATGCCTAAAAACGATTTGAGATTTTAGTATTTTCCAAAAACAAATCTAGTCTTAAATTATTATAAATATTTTCTAAAACTAAGTTATATTATTTTACAAATTCCCTTGTTGGTTATTATCGTCGTTGATCATGACTAATCCCATGTTCCTATTTTCTCGCGATTTGGACCACTGCATCGACCATGGCTATTAGACTATGGAGACATGTCAGAAACATCGCACCACACCAGACGACACACCAGGCAAGATACCTTGCCATTATACTGTTTATATTCAGTCTGCATTTTTATTACGTATCACTGTTCATTTATTTCTAGTTCTTAATTACTGCCTGCTCAGTGATATTAGTTGTACCTTGTTATTTACCATTTGATTGCATATGGACTTAGAGTTAAGGGACTACCACTAGCTTAGTGCATTGCATAAACTTTGACACTGTTGTGCCACGAGATGTGTGAGTTATGAGTAGCATATAGTCTACGGACTTGCGTGTTGGCTGATCACTGATGCGTGCAGGACGTGCGTTAGGTCTAACTATCAATTGTTGTATATTAGAAGACTTGACGATTAGTAGTGGTACATGGTCGTGGATGCGACATGATAGGTGCATTGGGTGGGGAGGACATTACCTGACGTATGGGCTTCTTTGCACTCTCCTTATTACCTGTGCGCTCCGTCGGAGACGCAGGCTCCAGGTGCCCTCTGACGTTTTCCAGAGCGTTATGGACGTAGCCCCTTGCACATGATGCCCTCTGACGATCTTCGGACGTTACGGACGTAGGCCCCTGGTGCCCTGTATGGGGACTATGCCGATCCTATTTACAGCCATGGCTCATGCGTCGAAGGATTGTTTCTCAAACTGCATGTTCACTTTAGTTTGGTTAGATTACCTTATTGTGTCTTGTCACTTTCTTTGATTGTGGCATATTTATATTCAGTATTATATGGCATGTTGATGTATCTTGTTACGTCCTTCTGAGGACCTGGTTATCTCACCAGGTGTGTGTGTGTTTTGTGATTTCTTGCAGGTGCTCTAGCTAAGGCCATTCTTTCCTTCATGGTGATTGCTCTTGGACTCGCCATTGCTCTCGCTTGCTAAATTCTTTCCTTGTATATTTTTCCATATTTAATTTGGTTGGTAGTGGACTTTGTCTCTGCCCAACTATTGTGTACATGACAAATTCAAAGTTGCTTTTATATCATTATTTATCTTTGTGGATGAGATTTAGTACCTTGGTTACTGTATTTTACAGCTTATGTATATATACGAGGGTCCATATACTTCGTATGTATACAGCTGGCATGATTGCGTTCTAGTCCTACGTATTTTGGGACTGGGGCGTGACATATTTTTGTGGTGGCCCATGCAGGTCGAGTTTGCCGTTTCGGTTACATGACTGTACCGAACAGACCTGCAACATAGGATTAGAGTTTAGAATCTCATCCACCTACTTGACTTTCTTCCTTGACTTCAAATCCCAAACTCTCGTTCGACCTCCTTGATTTGCATCTTGCTTGATTTCTTCCACCGTAAATTCTTAGTTTCGTGTTTAGTAAGATGACTACACTAGTATATACCCATAGGTTAAACACATGTCTAGATGGATTGTATTGACAATTTATATGCATGGAGATTTTATTTGAGTTGTAGAGGCATTTATTCCCTAGAAATATGATTTTTAGGATTAGTTAATTTCAAGTTGGGTAGTAGCATAATACCGCCACCAAAGGATAATTGGAATTTTATTTCGCTATTACATGGTGGTATATACAAGAGAATAGTTAGATCGAGAAAACAAATTATGATTTATGATTTTTGGAAATAGCGAAATAGTTTATGATTTATTTGGGATATGAAATCGAATTGAGTAACATCTTTAAATTGTGACCCATGATTACGATTTAGTTCAAGTTGGGATTGAATATGTTAAAGTATATCTCGAATTTATTAAAGTGTTTTAAAATTTTAAGTTATGATTTTGTAAAGAATATGAAGGGTTTATGATTTACGGTTTATTAGAAAGCTTGAGGTTTTAAATTGATTCTACGATTTACGAATTATAAGTATTTAATTTTGAGCTTGAAAAGATAATAGTAAAATTTTTGTTTGAAATATTTTGGAAGATATGAAATCGACTTGAAGGAAAAATTTAAATATTTAAAATTTGCTCATATGATCTATGATATATAAAGTTATTTAGATTTCGAGTTTAAAGTCTTGATTATGGATATTTAAATTTGGAAAAAAAAGAAGGAGTAGTTGTGACTTAATGGAGGCTAGATATACACATTTGAAGGATATAGAATTAAATTCGGGAGTTATTTTAAATGTTTCATTTTGTAGCATGAATTTCGACGGATAAACTTATTAAATGTTGAGTTTAAGATTTGAAAAAAAGGGGGGGTTATTATTCGATTTGCAATACACAAGAGTTGTTTCGAGATTTATTAGAGATTTAAATTGTGATTAAAGTTGACAGTCTAAGATAACTGAAATTTTGGCGAAGGATCTTGGAAATTTTATTGAGAAAATTTTGAGGAACTTGAAATCTTAGATTAAATCATATATTGGTGAAGGACCAAGAAACAAGTAAGGTCCCCTAGTAAGATAGAAGTATTCCACATTAGATTGCCATGCCACCTATGACTATAATATTGCATATACACAAGTGTAGTTAGTCATCGACCAACCCGATGAACATATCTTTGACTTACTCGACTTTCTTCGAATCTATATCCTTATTTGTGACCATCTACTTGTTTGAAACTTAGAAATGATTAGAGTCGTTCCCTTGATCATACCCTTATATATGAGACTATTTTCTCTCTAGAAACTGTGCTCTAACTTATTTTATCTTGATCTACGAGATTTTCTAATTATCTTTATTTCGTGCTTTAACTAGATCCATCTTATTTTTGCGTAAATGTCACCTTATGAACTCTCACTTTCTATTCTAGACCTATTGGCATTCCCTATCGTGACTTTGATATTTGGAGCACAACACTAGACTTTTCCTTCCCACAAATTTTATATGCAAGACCTAGACGAACTCACCTTCATGTAGGTATATCATGTCCCACTAAAACACGTCCCCTTGTACTCTATTTTTATGGTACGACTTTTGGGCCATAAAGACTCGACTATAACCGATACCATGGTACCGAAATACTTTTGACTACATTTGGACTCGATCTCGACCCAAATTTTGGCCCGATTATGATCTACTAAATCCGTTAAATGCTTACCATTGTGTTTTATCTTGACTGCTTAACCCTTGTCATTTTATTTTCTTGTATTGATTTACTTAGACACATAACACCGTTCACACTCCGATATTAGCAACACTTACTTTTCTCCCTTCCAATTAAATTGCCTTCTCATACTTCACTATGCTTTCTCCGTTGTTTACGCCACCTTGTTCCTTGTTCCCTTATGCAAAAATGAAATTTGATCATGACAATCTTGAGTTAGTAAAAGCTAGATTGGAGAACCCCACAGCATGGATAAATAATGTAGTTGGTTAAGATAATTATGAGATTATGAGCTATAGGTGGGAAATAAATGGAAATGTGCAATAAATCCGAATCAATGAAGTAAGGAATGATATATTATGTTTTGATGAAACACTCGAGGATAAATAGACTTCGCGACTTTCAAATTTGTTTTGAGGTAACTACATATCGAGTAAAATTTTTTTCTAAAGTATTGATGGTTTAAGAACCAAATATATATAAAATTATAGATGCAAATTTTTGATAAAGACAATGTTGACGATACGACAATATTATTTTTTTTTTCAAGGATTACCAATTGTTGAAGAAAGAAACTGTTACACTTTGATTAAGTTCTAAAAAGATTATGAATATGAAGTTAAGATGAGTTTTCATCAAAAGAGGAGATTGTTGAATTCAAATTTCGAGAGAGATTAATGAATATTTTAGAAAATTTTCAAATACGATGATAAAAATTTTATGAAGGTATACTGCTAGTTTTCGAGATTATCGAACATTGAAGACGAACTTTATTTTTGATACCTATAGAGGCATCGTACATGGACCAATAAAATTGTAGTAAAGAGATTTTTCAATTTCTACTTGGGCCAATTGATTGAAGGTTTGGAATTTTAATAGGAAATTATAACTTGGGAAGATATACGTGAGCTAGTATAATAGAAGATTACGGTATTCAAATTAAGATTATTTGAAATTCTATGACGAGTTAGAGAAAATTTGAGTACAATGAGAATCATATTGGTTTTGGTTAAGGGGACGTAGAACGAAATTTTTTAAATAGAACGATTTATGATAAGAGAGATTTCATGAATATTGACGATGACAAGGATTAAGAAGTTTATTACCTACTTATGAGGTTGCCCCTTTTAAGGTAAATGTTAAGATTGATCGAGCTAGATACTGATTGATTGTCCTGATCGAAATCTAAAACCATCAAAAAATTTAGTCGATCAAAAGACATATTGCCGTTGAAATGTCGTTTCATTCTCGTCAAACAATTGATTGCCTTTTGTTCAATATAAATCAAATTCTTATCGATTATACTGCTTCTATCTCCTTCGCCCTACCTACCCTAATTTTTCCTAAATTTCGAGGACGAAATTCTTTAAAGTTGGGTAGGATGTAAAGCCCCTAAATTTCTACTGATTTTTATTTTATTTTATTTTGGTACTGATTTAAAATTTGTTATTGTAAGTCGCGTAGTCGTATTTTACGTCGCGCACAAAATTTTATTTTTGTAATTGCTCGACGAGTGCGAATATGTGTCGAGGTACATATGTTAAAAAAATATTTTATTATAAATATTATAATATTTTTATTTTTGTATAAAAAGGTTATTTTATTCATCGTTTACAAATAAATGGTGATTTGAAAATTTTGGTTTAATATTTTGCGAAATGTAAAAATTTGTTTATTAATAAATCTTGATATTTACAAAAGCTAGTTTATGATTTAAATATTTAAAGTATTTATAGTAATTTTCGAAATTAATTATTTCCATAATTATTTAACTATGAAAATAATATTTGAGATCTTGTTTACTTAATATTTGATTAAATATGGTAAATTAAATTGCAAAAGATTTTATTGGCTTTATTCAAAAATATTTTAAATTAAGTATGGAATTAATTTGGATTTGGATTTGATTTGAATTGGCTTTAAATCTATTTAATCACATGATGATTATCAAATTAGGATTTAAATAAATCCTAATGTTTATCTAACTGGGTATTCCCACCTCCTATAAAAGGAGAGGTACTCCTCCAGCAATTCTACAATTTCCACCCCATTGTGTATCGTGTCCATGTCCAGATCATATCCACTATATTCTTCTAGTACACATACATGGTTCTTCTCGTGTCCGACAACCACGAACATCTACACTCTTCCGTGTCACGCAGGACACAGTCCAGCCATGCCGGACACCCGACACAACACCCCAACCTACTGCCGGCAGCACCGAGCGTCTCTATCCCGTCACCGGAAAAACCCTTCCCATCACCACCACCTCATTGCCGCTGCGGTCAGTCTCCGTCGTCGACCACCGCCCAAACCCAGCAACCATCGCCTGTGGCAGCACCACCCATGACATCTCTGCCACCTCCGACGCCATCACCACCGTCATCACCACCACAAACCACCACGGAAAGAACAAGGAGGAGGAGAAATCCTCACCTGAGTGCCGCTGAGCTTCGCTTCACCACCGTCCAGACCCCGTCCGCGCCTCCGTACCAGTATCGCACCGCCTTCGGCGCTGCTGACCGCCGTCGACGAGCCACCGTCGACGAGTCTCCGTAGCCAGCAGCTCCCTCCGTCCAGATCTGGCGCCCACATTACGAGTGGACTGCTCTGCGCCGCTCGTGGCGAGCCCGGTCGTACCTCGGGCCGCGGCGCCACCGCACTAGACCGCCGGCGCTCCCCTCCCTAGGCGGTGACAGCCGCAGCGCCACCACCGAGACCGCCGTGGCCTCCTCCATCGAGAGCGCCGATCTCCTCGCCCTTCTGCCATCCAGATCTGGTGGGTCCACCTCCACAAACCCACCGTGCCACCGTCGGTCACCGATCCCCCCGACTCCGCCGTGCGCCGCTCCAGCACCGGAACGAGCCCCTTTGTCTCCTGCCGACTATCGGCGCTGGAGCTCACCGCGCTCTGCCCAGAGCCGCCGAACCCTGCCGGCCTCCTCTCTCCGGAGCCAGGCGCGCCGACGCCGCTCCTCTGGGCCAGCACGTCGAACACCCCCTCCGCCGAGGTGTGTCCCGATTACCCCCTTTCCGTCTTCTCTCTCTCAGTATGAAAAAGAATTGGAAAAGTCTGAATGGTTTTGAGTATATTGTTATTTTTATTATTATTATTATTACTATTAAAGTGTTATTATTATTATTATTATTATTATTATTATTATTATTATTTAAAAAGAATAAGATTTTATTACTATTATTTTATTATTATTATTATTATTATTATTATCATTGATTATTATTATTATTTGATAAGATTATTAATACTCTTAATTATATTCAAAATTTTATTGTTATTTAATCAATATATAAGTAAAAGAATTTTTTACATTAGGGTACATGTTCTTTTTGACTCTGCTATTTTAAACAAATTCATAAAAGGTTTGTAAATAAGATTTATTAGATATAAATATTTCAAAATAATATTGTAAATAGTTTTCAAATAGTATCTAAAATATATTCTAGTATTCTCCTTAAAAATTCTATTTTCCAACTTATAGTAATTATGCTTAAAATGATTTGAGATTTTAGTATTTTCCAAAAACATATCTAGTCTTAAATTATTATAAATATTTTCTAAAACTAAGTTATATTATTTTACAAATTCCCTTGTTGGTTATTATCGTCGTTGATCATGATAATCCCATGTTCCTATTTTCTCGCAATTTGGACCACTGCATCGACCATGGCTATTAGTCTATGGAGACATGTCAGAAACATCGCACCACACCAGACGACACACCAGGCAAGATACATTGTCATTATACTATTTATATTCAGTCTGCATTTTTATTACATATTACTGTTCATTTATTTCTAGTTCTCGATTACTGCCTGCTCAGTGATATTAGTTGTACCTTGTTATTTACCCTTTGATTGCATATGAACTTAGAGTTAAGGGACTACCACTAGCTTAGTGCATTGCATAAACTTTGACACTGTTGTGCCACGAGATGTGTGTTATGAGTAGCATATAGTCTACGAACTTGCGTGTTGGCTGATCACTGATGCGTGCAGGACGTGCGTTAGGTCTAACTGTCAATAGTTGTATATTAGAAGACTTGACGGTTAGTAGTGGTACATGGTCGTGGATGCGACATAATAGGTACATTGGGTGGGGAGGACATTACCTGACGTATGGGCTTCTTTGCACTCTCCTTATTACCTGTGCGCTCCGCCGGAGACGCAGGCTCCAAGTGCCCTCTGACATTTTCTAGAGCGTTATGGACGTAGCCCCTTGCACATGATGCCCTCTGACGATCTTCGGACGTTACGGACGTAGGCCCCTGGTGCCCTGTATGGGGACTATGCCGATCCTATTTACAGCCAGGGCTCATGCGTCGAAGGATTGTTTCTCAAACTGCATGTTCACTTTAGTTTGGTTAGATTACCTTATTGTGTCTTGTCACTTTCTTTGATTGTGGCATATTTATATTCAGTATTATATGGCATATTGATGTATCTTGTTACGTCCCTCTGAGGACCTGGTTATCTCGCCAGGTGTGTGTGTTTTGTGATTTCTTGCAGGTGCTCTAGCTAAGGCCATTCTTTCCTTCGTGGTGATTGCTCTTGGACTCGCCATTGCTCTCGCTTACTAAATTCTTTCCTTGTATATTTTTCTATATTTAATTTGGTTGGTAGTGGACTTTGTCTCCGCCCAACTATTGTGTACATGACAAATTCAAAGTTACTTTTATATCATTATTTATCTTTGTGGATGAGATTTAGTACCTTGGTTACTGCATTTTATAGCTTATGTATATATACGAGGGTCCATATACTTCGTATGTATACAGCTGGCATGATTGCGTTCTAGTCCTACGTATTTTGGGGCTGGGGCGTGACAGGAGTCACGAACCAGTCTGGCCGCACGACTTTTGAGGCGCATGCGAGGCTTCAGTAGTGACTTTGACTTCTGTCTTTAGGGATCAGAGAAAAAGTTTGAGGCGCATGGCTTTTGAGGCGCACGCAGAGATTTAGGCGCATGGCTGCGGAGGCACATGCGAGATGGTTGGGCGGCCACGTGGCTTGTAACCGCCGGAGGAGAGTAATGATGATGCTGACGTCGGCGACGATTCGTCTTCTAAAAAAGCTGTCAATTGTTCAGTCCTTGGGGGACGTGCTGCCAACTCTGTCAGACTTCAGCATTTAATGTTCTTTGACAGGTGATGGGCTGTTGAGTGGGCGCGTCGATCCGTATTCCACTAGGCGCATTAGGGACGCATGGGGCGCATAGTCGTAAGGCGCTTGGTACTGATGGGCGCATTAGTATGATGCGCGGTCTGGCCGGCGCATCCGTTTTTATGATACGTCTTTATTGGCCCGACTGTTACGTTCTTCGAGTGCTTTAAATAGCCGTTTTTGACTTGGCTGAGTTTGAAACGTCAGGTTAATTACCATTGATGCAAATTTATTACACGGGATTCGGAGAGCCTGCCACTTGGCACATGGGTTTGATTTGCCCGGCCTATAAATAGTGGCAAGGAGAGAGTTTGCTTTTCGTTCTCCCACGTCCTCCCGAAATGAACTTATTTGCTCGAGCACATTCTGTTGACGAGATGCTCCCGAGGGTGAAGATGCGACGCACTGTCTTCATTGATGCACTTGAAGGTGACTGTTACATCCAAAAGTCGGAGTCGAGGGCTTCTGAGGAAGGCGGAAGGTGTCTGTTGCATACAATAATCGGGATGCTCGAGCCCCGTCTCCGTTATACTGGAAGAGCCGCGGATCGGAATTGCGGTACCCCGGTTTTGAAGGCTCTTTTCTCTGTCAGAGTGGGTATTGTCCATTCTGGTTATGTTGAAACCCTCCTTTTGCCGCGGATCAACTGTGGAGAGCTCTTCCTCCAGCTAGAGGGTTGATTGCCCACCCTCGTTCTGCTCAATTAATGCTTTATTTAGTCGAAGCATTTGATGGCGCATATGTTGAGACTTTATGATGCGCCTGACTGAGACGCTGAAGGGCGGTACATAACTGAGCTACTGAAGGGATGCACCTAACTGAGCTGCTGAAGGGATGCACCTGGCTGAGACGCTGAAGTGATGCTCCTGGCTTAGACGCTGAAGTGATGCGCCAAACTGATACGCTGAAGTGATGCGCCAAGCTGAGAGTGCATGGCGGTTGCTGCGCCTAGCTTTAGACTTAGGGTCTTTTCTTTGTAGAAATTCTTCTTTGTACAGCTCTTTTTTAGACATATAATACACTTTTATATGAAATAAAAACCTTTTTTAATGTCTATGCTTTTGTTATTTGCTGTGTCGAGTACTTCATCCGAGCTCCCTGGCGCATGTAATGTTAGGCACATAGGATTTCTGGTCTTGAAATTCCATGCTTCTACAGGCACTAATTTCGAGATTGCCCGGTTCGGAAACCAAATCATCCCAACGTACCACCACAACAACACCGTCAAGAGAATCGAGGACAGGCGCCCCGAACTCCTCAGCCCACTCAACCTAACAACCAAGCCCGACGCCCTAATGCTCAAGGGTGTGTCTTTGCCATGACTCGAGACGAGACATTTGCTTTAGACACTATTATGACTGGTATATTGACTTTTAATAATGTACATGCTCGTGTGTTATTTGATTCAGGTGCCTCGTATACTTTTATATCGGCGGACTTCGCCGCCGAGCACAAATTTCCTGTAATGTTGTTAGACCTTGACCTTAGCGAAAGTATGCCTTCGGACGTGCCACTACTCACAAACTTGGCCTGCGGGGGAGGAACCATATGTATTAGGGGTCAAAAGATCGGTCTTGATGCGATAGTTCTAGATATGAAGGACTTCGACATCATACTGGGCATGGATTGGCTTGGTCCGTGCAACACAACCATAGACTGCGCTAAAAAGAAGGTCACATTCCGCATACCTGGAGTGCCTGAATTCTGCTACTCATGTGGTGAGGCGTCGCCGACCTGCATGGTGATCTCCGTAATATCTGCTCGACGGATGCTGCATTCCGGGTGCGAAGGCTATCTAGCTTCCATTCGAGATATGCGACAAGATGGTACAAACGCGGGAGAGACCGACGTTGTGGCAGAATTCCCAGACGTGTTCCCGGACGAACTACCTGGCATGTCGCCTGATCGAAAAATAGAGTTCACCATTGACACATTCCTCGACACCCGGCCGATCTTTAAGGCTCCGTACAGAATGGCCCCTGCAGAACTAAAGGAACTAAAGGCACAACTATAAGAATTACTCGACAGAGGGTTTATCCGTCCGAGTGTCTCGCTGTGGGGTGCGCCCGTGCTATTCGTGAAGAAGAAGGATGGATCGATGCGGCTCCGCATCGACTATCGGGAATTGAATAAAGCCACCATCCGGAACAAATACCCCATGCCCCGCATCGACGACTTGTTCTACCAGCTCCAAGGTGCAACAGTATTTTCGAAGATTGATCTGCGATCGGGTTATCACCAACTCAAAGTCAAGCCAGATGACATGCCAAAGTCTGCCTTCCGTACTCGCTATGGCCATTACGAGTTCTTGGTAATGTCGTTCGGTCTGACGAACGTCCCTGCCGTCTTCATGGATCTAATGAATCGGGTGTTCCGTCCGTTCGTTGACAAGTTCGTAGTAGTCTTTATCGACGACATCCTCGTCTACTCGAAGGATCGAGTACAACATATAGAGCATCTGCGGACGGTACTCCAAACCCTTCGAGAGAATCAGTTGTATGCGAAGATGAGCAAGTACGAATTCTGGCTGAACAACGTCTCATTCCTTGGGCACATTATCTCCGCCGCGGGCATCGCAGTCGATCCGAAGAAAGTTGAGGCAGTCGCTGATTGGAGACGGCCCACATCAGTTAGCAAAATTCGAAGCTTTCTAGGCTTGGCGGGATACTACCGACGCTTCGTGAAGGACTTCGCGAAGATTGCATCATCGTTGACTCGCCTCACCCAGAAATGAGTCACGTTCGAATGGTCAGACAACTGTGAAGCTTCCTTCTAAGAGCTCAAACAAAGGCTCGTTTCGGCCCCGATACTGTACTTCCTGAAGGGACGGAAGGATTTTAAATCTTCAGCGATGCTTCTGGCCAGGGCTTGGGGTGTGTGCTCATGCAGCGGGATAAGGTGATATCTTTTGCTTCCCGGCAGTTGAAGCTGCACGAGAAGAACTACCCCACGTACGACCTAGAATTAGCGGCGATTGTATTTGCGTTGAAGCTGTGGCGTCACTATCTCTATGGCGTGGCATGCAGGATTTATACGGACCACAAAAGCCTTAAGTATCTCTTCACCCAGAAAGAATTGAATTTACGACAGAGGCGATGGCTTGAGCTGATCAAAGACTATGACTTATCAATCGACTACACGCCGGACAAGAGAAATGTGGTAGTGGATGCGCTGAGCCAAAAATACTTAGCTTCGTTATGGATCAACGATCGACTGCTGCGTGACTTGGAAGGAATGGGCATTGAACTTCGAGATCGTTTCAGGGACGTAAAACTAGCGCAACTGCGGGTGGAACCGACCCTACTAGAGAGGATCAAGTCTGCACAGAAGGACGACCCATACCTGGAGAAGATGCGGAAGCTGATATCGATAGGGCGACTTTGCAGAGGACGAATCGGAAGTGATGCGAGTGAAGGGACGACTATGCGTACCGGACGATACAGAACTTAGAAAGGAGATAATGTCGGAGGCGCATTATACAAAATATTCCTTGTATCCTGGTAGCACCAAGATGTATAAGGAACTCCGCATTATCTTTTGGTTGCATGGCATGAAGAGGACGTAGCGCTCTTTGTGTCAAAATGTATGGCCTGTCAGCAAGTCAAAGCCGAGCACAAGCGACCGGGCGGGGAGATGCAGAACCTTGCCATTCCAGAGTGGAAAGGGGATCACATCACTATGGACTTTGTTGTTAGCTTGTCAAGGATGCCACGGGGAAACGACGCCGTCTGGGTCATCGTCGATCGACTAACCAAGTCAGCGCACTTTATCGCCATCAAAGTTAATTGGAGCGTCGATCGCCTTGCTCAGATATACCTTGATGAAATAGTTCGGCTACACGGGGTCCCAGTATCTATCGTCTCTGATCAGGATGGATGGTTCGTAGCGCGCTTCTAGAGTAGTCTACATTCAGCATTGGGGACCAAGTTGAAGTTTAGCTCAGCTTATCATCCTCAGACTGACGGCCAAACGGAGCGGGTGAACCAAATTCTCGAAGACATGTTACGGCTCTGTGCGATCGACTTGATGTCAAGTTGGGACGTTCATCTACCGCTGGCCGAGTTTGCATACAACCACAACTATTAGTCGAGCATCCAAATGGCACCGTATGAAGCTTTGTACAGCCGGAAGTGCAGATCACCCATTTGCTGGGATGAAGTCGGGGAACGACAGCTACTTGGTCCAGAGCTGGTGGAGCAGACCGTACAGAAGGTCAAGTTAATACGAGAGAGATTGAAGATAGTATAAAGCCGACAGAAGAGCTATGCCGACATGCACCGACCCCCACTTGAGTTCTCGGAAGGCGATCATGTATTCTTGAAAGTCATGCCCATGCGGGGAGTTTCCAGGTTCGGTGCGAAGGAAAAATTGAGCCCAAGATTTGTTGGCCCGTTCGAAATATTAATGTGAGTTGCCCCGATAACTTACCAAATCGCCTTATCGCCCGCGTTATCAGAGGTACATGACATCTTCCACGTATCATAATTGCGAAAATACGTGCATGATCCGAGCCATGTGGTGGATTTGGGTAAGCTGGACCTGAAGACGGACTTGTCATATGTCGAAAAGCCGGTGCAAATCTTGGAGCGCAAGGATTAACTTCTCCGCAACCGTGTTAATCTACTCGTCTGCGTCCTCTGGAGAAATCATTCGGTCGAAGAGTTGATGTGGGAGCTTGAGTCAGAAATGAAAGAAAAGTTCCCTTTATTGTTCTTGTAGAGGTAGGTTCTATTTTAAGTTTCAAGGATAAAACTTTTTCTTAGTTGGTTATGGTGTAGTGCCCTGTCCCTACATCGTGCCCCGTACTCCATCCACGGGGTGCGCGAAAAAGGAACACTGTCGCTATCGATTCGATCGGGACCAATAGGTCGGGATCGATCGAGTCGATCGAACGAAAACGGTTGAATTAAGATCCATTCCTCGTTATGGAATGTGTTCTTCGAAACCAAGTCCCATATTCAGCGGGTTGCGCCTCAAGGATTGACTCTACGGCTGAGTCGGGGGAGACCTCCCGTTGCTCTGCTTTTCACGCTGCTTGTGTTGGTTTTGGCTTTGTTTTCTGAATGCGTTTTCATGAATATTTTCAATGGTTTTCATGGCTTGCATTTCGAACTCGCATTTCCTATCGAATTTCTTGAATAATACAGTATTCTAATCGGTTGCTTGTACGATTTTAGGTAATCGCGTAGGCGACGTCTAGCGCGACCAACAAGTTCTCTCGCCTGAAGTAAACTCAAAGTGAGTGGCTGACCCTTCTCTTCTCGACCCCTTCTTAGGTAAATCAATAGTGTTGTTGCGGATGAAAGAATGAATGCAGAGGCACGGGCATGGTAAAATGGTCAAGTTTCAAAATGAACGTAGGCGATACCTTAACAACTAAATAATGTCTTAACTCGGTCATTGGACAACTTGTCGACAAGGGAGAGTTTCCTCGAGCGACAACCCGGGGCCACGGGAACGACTCGGCCTAGGAGGAAACACGGTATAGCTGTACTGGATGATAGCACGGGTTAAGTGGGGACTTGCAGCGGGGCTCGCTACTTGCGCTGCAAGGGCCCCAGCTAACAAAGCTATAGTCCAGGATGGCTTGTCATGCAAGTGGCCAATCGCACGCAATATTGCACTTGGTATGTAAATGATAACAATTGACAGGAAAGAACATGGTAAGTTTTATAAGGCGTGGCGTGGCCCACCGTGGGTAAGTTCTAACGTAATTTACATTATGCTTGTCATTGCTCGTTTGAAATTCATTAGGATGGTTAGAAACATTCATGAACTAAGTCATATAAACTCTTCAACCAAATGAGAGCTTGGAACTTAATTTGCCACGCACCAGTACAAAGTGTAATATTCTGATCCTCGCTCTCTATGCAGGTACCCCGAACCACGAAGGGCGTGCCACCTAAAAGCTCAAGGCAACGTGAACCCTTTTGAAGCCTCGTCCGCGTGTGAAGGCTTGTGTTTCTGGATTCCTTTTAAAGAAGACCGTGCACTCAGTCCAAAAGAAGATGATGACTCGACTCCCCTCGATAGCAGGTGGAAAGTGTTATGTTTTGCTTGTAAAAAGGGATGTAATGTATGGAACGACTATCTCATCGGCGTTCGTTTTGTAAGTCGAATCATGTCGTAGCCCGTGCTGCAATGAATGTAATGAAGTCAATGTAAGTGAAGTTTTATTATCAATAAAAAGTCTACTTCTATTTCAAATGTATCAATCAATTTCTCTACGTACTTAAACTTGATGTTGTATTTCAGATAGCCTTATGAATGCGTCTTGTGCGATCACAACTTAGGTTCGCACGACATCATGCCCGGGGGACGACTATTGATTCTACGGAATTGGGGCGTGACATGAAAGACCTGCTAACTCTTCACCCGCAGCAAAAGCCCTGCCTTTCTGGGGTATATTCCTCTGATGGTGCGGGACATGGTTCTACGCTACAGGTGGCCTAGCTCCCTCTATCTAATCCATAACTTAAGCAACATCCATGGTGATATCCTACTCCATACTAGGACACCATCTATATGGTATCTATTCTGCAATCTGACAATCATACCCGTCTATTCAGAACCATGTTACCAGAATCCTCGTTACGCCAGTAAGTATAACATCGATAATCCATAGAGTCCGCAACTAAGGTACCTATATATAGAATTATGGTATTTAAAAATTTTGCATTGCCACTAGCTTGGCTGCAAAAACTTTAAATTCCCATACCCGAGAAATATAACCAAAATCAGACTCTATCTCATCGCCAAACCAGCTAATATGGCTGTAGAAGACTCTAGATTCTATGACTGAGGCAACCTAGCCCATAATGTTATCTTGGTAGAAAATTAATTCAATAATGAATACCAAGAATCAAATTCAACGATGAACAAGGAAGTAGACTGAAACTGTCGAAATCGAATTTCGAGATAGATTATAATGAGATTCTCAAGGGTCATCCCAGGAATCTTCTCAAGTAGTCCTAACTGTGATTGAGTCTATTCCTTAGTTCCTATCGCAGGCACGCAGCAGTACAGCTAATCGTTACACTACCACGACATCGTACTAATGCGACTCTCGACCTGCATGGGCCACCACTAAAAATGTGTCATGACCCACACCCAGTGTAGGGACACGAAAAGTGGGTATGTCCAGCCTATGCCGCAGTGTCGGTGGTAGAACACTGTTCTAGGTCACTATCTAATCAACAACTCACACAATTATATAATGTATCTGTCACAACCTCAACCCCAAATGGAGGACAAGTATAAGATATGATATAACTCAATCACAATCTAAGCATGATAGGATAACACAGAAGTCTATACTAAACTCAAAACAACAACTTAAATAAACTTCTAAAATAATAATATATCAAACAATCTCAAATCTCCACTTATTACAATACAAGTTCCAACAGAGAAAACTAAACCATAAACTAGCAATCTACTCCAAGCTCTACTGGTCCTCTAGGATAGCTGTGAATCTCTATGTTACCTATAATATTTTTAACAAGTCCAATCAGGACAGGAACGAGCACAATACATCTCACGCAGTTCATAACATGTTAGAAAATATAAAGTATGCAACAGAGTAAGATACATGGACTGTAAAGAAATATATATGAAAACGAGAGAGATTTGATAACTGAAAATATCTATATATATGATAAGTAAGAACTGTAAGTAACCTGTGATCTAGAGCATGATATGGCTATATAAACGGGTTAGGACAATACAAGGGCAACTCCATCATACGTGAGTGTACAATGGACATATACATGATTTCATAAGATTTTACAAGATGGGATTTTGATCACATAACCATTTCCTACTCACCCTCCCCAATAAATACACAAGGATCTAGTCAAGTTACGTTACCTTGTAAAAGAGGTTTTTATCATGTTTTTGCTCACGTGATCTTGAGAGTACAAGATTGCACAAGAGTATACATGAATAGCGGTGTACATAAAATACAATATATTCATGAAAAGCATATGACAACTGTATCTGATGCACCCCGAGGGGGATAACATCGCATGACAAGATCCATATAGTACCAATCCGTGATAATAATGTGACAACATCATGGAAAGTAATCTAGTGTAAGAATATAAATCCTAACAATTATGAAATAATAAGAGAATGTACTAGCCTATCACCCTGAATGACTGATATGAATAGATATCCGAACTGGTGTCACAGAGTCCTATTTAGAGTAAAACAGGTTATTTAAGTACTCAAATTATAATAATAAAAATCTACAATGCAAACTATATGATTCTAAGTCAAACTAGGTCAAAGTCAACTCTTGGTCAACTTTGGTCAACTGTCTAGGTCAAACTAGGTCAACTGTAAGATAACTTGGGTAGCTGCTTAGGATTTGGTCAAATTCTAGTCAAAGTTAAGTCTAGTCAACTATGGTCAACACCAAGTCAAACTATGGTCAACTAGTCCATAAAGTCTAAGTTAAACCATTCTAGGCTAATCACTATCTAGGCATATATATGTATATTACATATACACATGTATACCTAAACAACTTATACAACAACACATAGCCTAAGCATCACCTATCACAGAGCCATAACACAAGGCCTCTAAAACACATTTTCAATCATAAAACACAAACTTATACCGCAAACTAATATATAGCATATCATGAAGGTACTATACTTTATATATATATATATATATATATATATATATATATATATATATATATATATATATATATATATATATATTTGTGTGTGTTAATGTTCTCAGATTTAGTGATAGATAGGTATATGTGACATGGGGTACATGGTGTCAAAGGGTGTATGAATGCTTGTGTGTAAATGGTTATAGATTAACTTAGTTTATAGAAATGCATAGATACATACTTACATTGCATACATTGTATATCATTCTATCATTCATGCATTTATGCATTGCTTACATACATTACATTGATTGCATTCCTACTTGCTTGCATTTAACCATATATATACATTAATGTAAAGAGGATTCATATCATATATATATCATTTCATTCATCTGACATATCATGCATTACAAACTCTACCTTTATTTAATATACATACTACATAGGCTCATAGGTTACACAAAATACCTATATCGTATAGTCACTCTTCTACTTAAAACTAATACTGTACGAATTGGTCCTTCACTAATTTCTAGGATTAAAGTATGTCGTAGCCCTTTGTGTTAGCTTTTCGAAACTTTAAACGAATCGTATTTTTGTATCCGAAAGCTCCCGGAATCACAAAAATATCGAAACGCGTTCATCTTTCGTACAGCTGACACTCAAATAGTTTTACAGAAAGTTTCAGAATAATTTTGGCTTATTAAAATATATATATTAGGAAAGCTAACTTCGATACAGTTCTTTTAAAAAAAGGAGATTAATCGGAGTTCTAAGCTAAAAGTTATGACATTTCTAAGTTGCTTTAGTTAATAAAATATAGATGAATATTATAACGAATTTGAGTTGTTTTAGACAAAAGAAACTCATGTAGGCCAAGATACATAGATACCAACATAGGTATCCCAATGAAACTCATTCTAACCATCCTAACTAAGATCAATCCACTCTCTAACCATTTTAAAACTGAATTTAAATATCTATTTAAACTATTAGCATACATACATACACATAGGGTGTCCTAATTTGGGATCTATCAAGTAGGACACAAGACACATATCTAAAATCCTTAAGAGAGCTCCAAATGGCCTCAAATTTGAATCTAAATGGGGTACATGCATAGGGGTAGATCCTATGGATTCAAAACTAACTACTATGTATCAAAAATTAATTTAGAGGGTTGGTTTTACCTAATGTGAGTGGAATCCCAATGATACTCCCAAGGACACGGCTCTGACACGAAGATCTTCCAAAAAGGACACTCCTTCTTGCACTTGGCTCCAAATCTTTGCTAGCACCCTCCCTTGGTAGTATGAGAAGGTTGGATGGAAGTTTTGGTAGAGGGATGTAAGGATTTGGAGATCAAATCAAAGAAGAAAGCTCCCTAATTTGGGGAAGAACACTTTGTGAAGGAAAAGAGACAAGATGGAATGAAATGAAAGGAAAGGAGGCTAACCTACCTATAGTTGGTTTAGATGTAGATGGGTGGCTAAGGCTTCTCCACCAAATTTTAAGTCCTCTACTTGGTTCAATTTAGTCCTAAGGCTTTCTTTCCACAAATATCCTAAGGAGAAAATATCCTACTTAGAAATATCTAGATATTGCTAATTTTGCCATTTACTAGGTTATCCTAATCAAGACTCTAAGCTCAAGGCTAATCTAGATTAGGCTAAGATTCTTGGTCAAGTCTTAACTAAATAAATAGCACATATTTAATTAATAAAATTTGAAAATCACCAAAACGTCAAAATAACCAAAATAATCTTAAGCTAAAAAAGTTGTAAATAGTCATTCTAATCACATGGTTAGGTCCTCATGGTCATGGTTAGTCTCTAGGTCATGCAGTCTCTAGGGTTACACTAGCCAAACATCAAAATCACAAGTCACAATTTTAAATAGTTTTAAATTGATTAAAAATAACCATAAATCATAAATCCTATTATTAAATAATAAACTTTTACAAAAGTTTAAAATTACCCTCATTTTAGAAAAGTCGGTGTTACACCACCCGTCGCCAAAATCGGATCCGTAGAGCAGCCCCCACCTGGAGACCGACTAGTTGTCATGAGACCGACAGACTGACCCTTAATCTTTAACTCACCACCATCCGTCGCTTTGTCTTGAGGAACCGAATCCTCCATATCCCTCAAAGCACCTAGAAGCCCCTTCTCAGCAAGTTCTCGACGATCCACCTCCTGTCGAGCACCCCTCGAGCCTCCATCCGGTGTCTGTGGCCTATATGTACAGCTCAGCAGCTTGAGCTTGTACATGCCACAACACAAATCTTCCCAAGCCAGCTGTTGGGAACCCTTCGCAAGCATCCAATCTTTGTCCCCAAACAGACTGTAACAGCCATCATCTGCCAGCTCCCTACCGAAACCAAGTTGTAGCGCAAACTCGGTACATGTTGCACACCCTTGAGAACGAGCTTCTCACCGAGCTTCTCCCCTTATCGTCCATCTTCACACGTCTAAACCTGCCACCGCAGTATGACGTGAAGATCCTCATATGTGGAGTGGAGTGATACGACGCCCCCGCGTCTATGACCCAGTCGCCGTCATGACACATGCCACAAGGTTCCTCTGCATCGGTTGTTACGATGATAATATCTCTCATTGTTATGAGATCCTCCTAATCGTCCTTGCCTTTTGCCTTCTCAGCTTTAAGCTTCGTGCAGTTCCTTTTGATATGACCCCTTTTGCTACAGTGATAGCAGCCCTCCTTGCGGTCCACAATCGCAAGATTCCGAGAACTCCCCCTGTCTTCGTCTGTGAATTGGGTCTTCCCTTCCCATAGGAAGTCACCAGAGCGGACTCCTGCGACGATTCCACTTGCTTGTGCCAGACCTCCTCATTCAATAAGCTACTTTTGACTGTCTCCATCATGACAACTCCATCAGACGTGAAGTTGCTCACCGAGACCACCAACGTTTTCCAACTTTTCAACAGAGAACTCAAGAGCAGTAGGGCCTGAAGCTCATCATTAATCACCATATTCATTGCAGACAGTTGATTGATGATACCCTGAATCTCGTTCAGATGTTGTGCCACTAGGGCACCCTCCGTGTACTTCGAGTTGACGAGTTGGCGAATAAGAAATGCCTTGTTGCCAATCATCTTCCTTTCGTACAGTGAATGCAGCTTATCCCATAATGCTTTTGTTGAACTCTCCATGGACACATGGTAAAATACCGAATCATCCAACCATTAGCGGATGAATCCAACGGCCTTCCGATCCAGTCGTTTCCAGTCTTTAGCAGCTTTGTCCATTGGCTTTGCGTTGTCGCCCTCCAATGGACCATGCAAGTCCTTGCACCAGAGTATATCCTCCATCCTTGGTTTTCAAATCGTCCAGTTTTCTTCTGTGAGGGTAATCATACGAGTGTTCATCTGCTCCGTAGACATGGTTGCCAGAACCTCCAAAGCTCTGATACTAGATGTTGGGAATCGGATACGGCCTATTGTGCTTTGATACCGTGTCTGGGACGATGCCACAGCAGAAACTTAGGCCAACCCACATGAAATAACCAACCCCCATCTAACGGACACCAATCACGGATAAAGATAAGTATATGGTGGTGAGTACGTCACCTGGAAAAATCACAATCTCTATAACTCAGATAAAATTACAAGATTGACAATGTTGAACCCTTTGCCCTAATAGGTTCAACCCCCTCACCACACTCAAGAAGAAAAGAAAGAGATTACAATTGAAGTCGCTCACTAACCCATAGCAATCTCCCTAACCAAAGTTGACGACCCCTCGATTAGATCTATTCTTCCTTCTGTCTTGGATGGCGAAGTCCTAAGAGCAAAGTACGAAACTTTCTCTTAGATTTGCTGTGTTCGAGCACTTCGAATCTCCACTTTTATGCTGTACTTTGTGCCTCCACCCTCACCCTTTATATATAGGATAAGAAAAACCTATTTAGGTCACAATAGGATTTCTTAAATAGGAAGCCCTCAAATAAGAATCCTACTACACCTAAAATAGTCCATCAATATCCTATTTTAGATTATAATAAGATCTCTTAAATAGGAAACCCTCAAATAAGAATCATATTATATCTAAAATAGCCCAGCACTAATTATGGACATCCAAATCAAATTAAATCAAATATTTAATCAGATTTGGACTCCATAAATATGCTATTACCAAATCCAAACTGGACTCCAACAAGTACTAGGAGTTGCCACCATCAACAACTTTAGCGACACATACAAAAAACATCATAAAATAGAGGCTACTAGCAATGTATAGCAGCAAAGATGAAAAAATGGATAATACAACGCAAGTGTGACGTAAACTAGCGTCGATAATATATCGACTCCTTCCAGGGACGTTGCTAAATATATCGCACATTTATGTGTCAATCATCGTTAATGTTGTTTTTAAAATTGTCGTCGCTAGACCAAGTCGAACTCCCCGCAAGCAGATTCTGTGGGGAGGAGACCGACCTAGCCAAGCGCATCTAGCAGAGGGCACCCTTAGTACGCCGACGTCCATCGTCAACGAGTTCGCCTGTTAGATCTGTCCGATACCGAACTGGAAGGTATAACCTAATCCTTTTTTTATTTGGAATTAGGTACTTGACATTTGCAACACTTGTGATCTTTCGTTACTTGACATTTTTAATTATGATTATAATTGAATATTAATTAATAAAATTATTAATTAAGATTATAGTTATGATTAGTAAATTAATATAATTTTGATTATAGTTATAATTAATTAAATTATTAATTATTAATTAAGATTATTATAAAATATTAAATAATAAAGTATTAATTAATAAATTATAAGTTAGATTATAATTATGATAACTAACTGCTACTTATAAAAAATCTAATTTTTAAAACAATAATAATGACTAATTTTAATTAATTATAAATTAAATATTTTTTAAAATAATAATTGTCAAAATTAATATATAAAACAATGAATTATTAATTTATTAATTATTATTAATTAGTTTTAACTAAATATTTAATATAAAAACAAAATTATTAAAAAAAATAACTATTTTTTTCTTCAAAATCTAACTTTTTTTCTTCCAAATCCAAATTTTGGATTTGGTTATACTTTCCATATCTAAATCCATCTCCAACCAAACATAGGATTTCATGGATTTAACTCTAAATCCATAAAATCCTAAAATCCACCTCCAAATACGGTTTACCAAACGGACCCTAATGTCCAATTCAATATGAGTTCGTGCTTGTTATATAAAGATGGGGATACAAATTGGGGCCATTAAATGGGTTTGGAAATACACAAGTATTAGCCATGTGAAAATGGGTTATATATGATAACTAGCACTACAAAACTCTGAGATTCGGTAAAGAAATAAATAAGATATGCTCATGGATCTGGAATTCATCTTGGGCATTTAATGTCTATTTCTTGTTTCATCGGTTTTTCATGGATATTTCATATATCCGTGGATAGAGAATAAGGGACGTGAGGTGACTATATGTCATCCTCCATGCTATTATCGTGCACTTGCATATTTTTTGGTGCATGAAAATAGCATAGAGGTAACACATAGCCACCACCCATAAGGTGGCACCTCACCTCCCTTACTCTCTCTCTCTCTCTCTCTCTCTCTATATATATATATATATATATATATATATATATATATATATATATATATATATATATTTATATATATATATATATATATAAGGGATCCACATCCCCTCAATTTTGCATCTCCTCTCCATCCCCATGTTCACAACCGTTGGAACGTGTTTAAGTTATCTAATCTTAACTGTTGATTTGAATGGTTCAAATCAATGGTTAATATTAGATAACTTAAACAAGATCCAACGGTTGCTATTCCAGGGATGGAAAGGGGATACAAAAGTGAGGGGATATGGATCCCTCCTTATATATATATATATATATATATATATATATATATATATATATATATATATATTATATTCGATGGGTATATATATATATATATTTATATATATATATATATATATATATATATATATATATATATATATATATATATATATATTAAAAAATATATATATATATATAAATATATATATATATATATATATATATATATATATATTTTATATATATATATATATATATATATATATATATATATATATATTCTCTTATTTAGAAAAAAATATATTCTCTTACTTAGGGTGCCCGTTGGTGTATGGCATGCCGGTATATTCGATGGGTTGGTTGGCAAAATTAGAAAAAAGATCGAGGGATGGAACAACGCGATCTTATCGTCCGACTAAAAGATGATCTTGATTCAAAATGTGCTTTCTTCCATCCCTATTTAGACCCTGGCCGTATGCTCCCCTCCAAAGAAGGTCCTCATCTCTATCGAAAATATATTCTCCAACTTCCTCTGGGGGCACTGCGACAGCAATGACAAACATCATTGGACCAGTTGGGATACTATGGCCAAATCCATGGACGATGGTGGCCTAGGATTCCGCAGGTTGGCTCATGTAGTTGAGCATTCTCAATAAAGATGTGATGGAAGCTTCGAGAGAGCAGATCAATATGGACTCGGGTCATGAAGGCCAGATATTTCAAGCATATTCATCCATCGGTCGCTTCCTCTAATAGCAGATCCTCTGCTTCTTAGCGACGTATCATGAATGGACGGCGTCTCGCCGAATCATTCATCCGGCTCAAGTTGGAGTCGGCCGAAGCGTCCCTATTCTATGATAGATGGTCTGGGGATGGTCTCCTCACCCCATATCTGGATGCCCCTCCTAGTAGCACCATTAGAGATCTATGGGATAGCGCTAGGGAGTGGAACTGGGAGAGGGCCCTGACTTAGATTAGGGGGAGGCTGCCACCGCCTTAGCCGTTTTCGGCTTGACGGTTGGGACGGACTAAGACTCTATGAGATGGACCCTCACAGCCAAGGGCTCATTTTCTCTAGCCTCTGCGAGACAAGCGATTTACGACATCGGATCGCCATCTCCCATTATCGGCCCTTTCTGGCAGACTTGCATCCCCAAATAATTATCCTTTCTTATCTAGAGAGCAATTCGCAAGAAGCTCCCCACTAACGATGCCCTCACCACCATTGGCTTTAGTCTAGCTTTTGCATGCCATTGTTGCTTGGTGCACCAGTCAGAAACAACGTAGCATATCCTTTCGTCTGGTGACCTGGCTTTGCAAGTATGGACCGCTTTCTCCTATTGTTACGGCCAGGACCATGCTGTTGGGATTTTTAACGATCTTCTAGCCATCTGGGAAGGTGCCTCGCACGGCCACCAGATCATTACAGCTGCCATCACATGGGTCATTTGGAAGAATCGTAACAAATTCAGATACGAGGGCCATTAATATACCTCCAATCAACTTATTCGGGAGATCCACAGACAGATTCGCAAGGTCACCCAACACTGCAAGCACGTTCGGGAGGAATTATGGTACACCCTGATTAGCTGACTGACTTTTGAGGTCTTGCTCCTGGAGCGGGTCTTAGTTTTCCTGCTCCTTCTCTTTTGGTTTTATAGTTGTTTTGTGGTTACTTGTAAAGGCTTCGGCATTTTGTGCCTTTGATATGAATATATGATATGGGGATATATATATATATATATATATATATATATATATATATATATATATATATATATATATATATATATATATATATATATGCAAATAACCTCTAGTAAAAAAATAAAAAAAAATATATATATATGCAATAACCTCTAGTCTAGTAGTTAAGAGAGATGCATGCGGCCCGAGTGGCCACGAAATAGATTCCCGATGGGAGCGTTTGTCACAAATACCTTCTTTCAATATATATAGAGTTTGGGGTCATATAGAGTTCTTGTCTTCTAGAGGTTATGGACCAAGCTCATTTCTTATTCATGTTGATTTTTGACTTTCCATCTTTCTAATGCATATTGGTTATGTTCATGTTCCTATTGAGTATATGTGGGAATGAGTTTGCATACATCTGGGTCAAATGTTTGTTACTATGAATTATAAGTGGTAAAGTAGCACCCAGAAAATGAAGAAATATGCAAGGGTTTTTTACTTGCCGTTTCTTTTATATATATATATATATTTATAGGTACTTTTTCTGAGCAGACAGAATACTGACAGTATTCTGTTTGAATTTTGTCAGTATATTATTAGAATTCTCAAAGTATACTATCTGAATGCTGCTGAGCTAGTCAGTAATGTTGGCTGGACTACTCACTTGCTCATTAGACATTTGTGATTCATATGGGTGTTAAATACGATCCACATAAAACGATAAGAATGTCTTCTCGTAATATGTCATTATGTCAAAGACATTGAATGTGAACACCATGTTGCCACGACAGCAAAAAACTAATAAATTATAGTCTCTTTCGTACGTCACATTATCCTATTTGTTTACCTTCTATCTTTTATATAAGTCAACATGACATATATCATGCTATTGGGAGTCACTAAAGTTACAGTTCTATTTGTCTATTCCACGAAAATATTCTTCGCAAGTTCTTGGAGAACTACAAACTAAAAATATATTAGAAAAATAGGAAGATGAACGCATTTATGGCACTGCTCTTTAGCGAAGGCGAAAGAATCTATGACACCGACTCCATAGCAAAGGCAGACGTAGTCACAACTATATTGAAAAAGTATTTGAATAAGGCTGGATATTTTGTATAAGAAAACTACGACGGATTGCACCGGTTTATTTATAAATTAAATTTATTTGTTATATTAGATAGGACTTTTTATAGTGTCTCAGTGTGCTATGTACTCTCTGTGTACTCTATGTATTGTCTCTATTATATCATTGTACTATCTATTGTATCAAACAATTTATTGTGTACTATATGGGTATTATGTACTCTCAACTAGATTCTATGTTGTTGCATTTTTTTTTTCTTCAACATTTTTGGTAGTTAGCAACGTGTAGCAATGCAAAGAAACGTTGCTAAGTTTATCTTGGCGTCGTTAAATGTAATAGGACGTCGCTAAATGTTGATGATACATCGCTAACTTGGATATAAACTAGAAGGATTAGTGATGTACGTTATGACGCTAAATTAAAAAAATGATGTCATAAACATTGCTAAATGTCGATAATACATCGCTAATTTGGATATATGCTTGAAGGATAAGTGACGCATGTTATGTCGCTAAATTAAAAAAATAATGTTACAAAATGTTGCTATGGCGTCGCAAAACATTGGTGACACATAGCTACTATTTCTCTGTGTCGTTAATTTGGTGACGTTCGTCGCTATATGTCAAAAAATGGCGATGATATGTTATGTCATTGTATATGTCGCTACAGTGACATTTGCGACGTTTGTTTTGTCGGGGACATGGAAAAATGCAACAACGTAAAATGTCGCTAATGACCTAAGTCATATTTGCGAAGTTTTTTTTGAATGGTTAGCAACGTTTTCAGGCGTCCCTAATTCTACTTATTAAGTAGTGTTTTGCTTCTACCAAAATGTTGATAGTGAAGATAGAGCTATGCCATTCTAATGCCTTAGCCAAAATTTTGCTTCTGGCAAAATGATGACGGTGAAGCCGGAGCTGCATCATACGAAGAGGCTAATGCCTTAACCCACTTATAGGCGTGTCTTCAGTGAGATTAGCTTTTGCCCATTGAAGAGATTTGAATATGGTAAATGATCTAAAATAGTTTAGAAAACCACTGCAAACTATATAGTTTGAAGTATCGGCCGATACCAATCCGATACGGCCGATAACGATCCGATACGGCCGATATCGATACGGTTTGGCATGTCCCGATCCGATACCGACCGATACTGACATTAGGGGTCTCTTTTCTATCAATTTAGCAAAGAAATTTGAACGAAAAAACCAATCATCAAGGATATAAAAGCATAGTAAGGTTGCAACATGTAAAAGAAGAAAACTTATCTATTGCATCAAAGGTGACTACTATTTCATTCAATTTCAAAAGTACTAAAAACAACGGTAAAAATACTTAAAATTAAGCCTAAATATATAGAATATTTTTCTAAAATATTAATAATTATTTACTTTTTAATATCCCAAAAAATTTGATACTCCGGTCCGAAACTGTCAATATTGACGATACCGCCGATCCCAATACTCATAGGAATGATCCGATACCGATTTTGATACCAATACTATGAACCTTGATCCAAAGGATAAAAATATATGTGAAGGCTATTTCTTGCTAATATTCAAAGAATCAAGAAAATGTTGATCGCCATTGCTATCTAATTTAGATCTAGAGGATCAAAAGATATCAAAACCATCTCCAACTAATGGACTGCCAACCATGGAGGTTGGCGAAATAACTCTTCATAAAGGAAACACTTCTCTTTGTTGCTAAGAATAAAAAAATAAAGATATATATTTAAAAAATGAGATCATACTTACGATCTTGAATTTTGTGTGCCAAAATCATGGCGTAGTCAAAAATCGACTAAACAAATTCTAAGGAGAAAAGTGAGAGGGAAAGAGAGTAATATTTGTTGATATTCTTAAGAAAATTACAATTGCTAATGAGATTTTTACAATTTTCCGAATTTTTAAGGTGTGTTACCAAATTATCCTAAGTTTATTACAGTTTTTAAAGATAAAACCTTAACATTCCTTATAAATTAAGAAGGATAATTTTGATAACACACTTTAAAAATTCGTAAACATTATAAAAATCTGGAAATTGCTGTGAAACCTAATTTCGGGGTTGGACTTTATGAAAAATCCACCCGCAGGGTGGGTTTTATGAAATGCCCAGAATTATATATTTCCACGTTAAATATTATAAGGTTCCATTTAGATGCTCTATTGTCATTTGTATAGTTCCAAAAATACCCCTTCGCGCAAATTTGGTCATATATTTATGATTCTGATTTCACAAACTCAGATTTGGATTGTGATTTTATTCTTCTTCTTCTTCACGAGAGATCTGAATTCTATTATTCTCTTCTTCAGCAGAGATCGCAAATAACGTTCGTTGTTCACTGTGATTTTCTTCAGTTGAACTTCGCTCATCATCATCATTATCATCATCATCATCATCATCATCATCTTCTTCTTCGTGGAGTGATTTGCAGTTTTTCGGCGATTAGGTCAATTGTGGAGAGAAGATCGTCTTCTTTTCTTTTTATAGATCTTAAAACAAGGTAAAAGTTTAGATATGTAGAAATTCATACATCATCTTCGTCCAGTCGCAATTTTTTTGCTGAATTTGAATTTATTATGAAGATTATTAACTGAGTAACGATTATAGAGAATGACCATTGTCCGTTAGAATTGGCCGGAGAATGACCATTTTCCATTCAGAATGATCATTCTCCGTCAGTTTTCGACGGAGAATGTCAGAAATATGTGTTGTCCTATTTTGTGATCTCTTCTATTTTTATGTTATCAGGAGGAAAGGATTCAAGCTGTTTAGTTAATCTTTGTTTCAAGAGAGACATAGTTTCCTGCCGTGTCACACGTGAAAGTACCGTGGAATTTTTAAAGCATCAAGTGTGTGATCGATGGACTTCTTTGGATCCACTTTCCTTTCGTTTCAAGTTTTTGCATTCTGATGGGACTGAACTGTATGTTGACAGTGATTTTTGGCTTCGGTCCTTGGTTGGGGGTTTCAATGGTACCCATGACGTGAGCTTTGATCTATTTGTGGAGCAAGTATACCCTCCATGTTCTTCATCGACATCTTTTACTTGTCAAAGCATTCCTATGGGACCTTCGTCTTCCTCTTCTAGTTCCTTGAGTAGTAGATGTTCTCCTACTGTAAAGGATAAACGAGTAGTAGAATTTTATGAGGGCTCAATTGAGACAGTAAAGAAGAGAAAATCGGATATGTGGCCTGGATCAATTACAGGCGTTGGTCAGATTTTCCTAAATGGTGTTGAAGAAGTTAGGCACGCAGTTAGGAAGGTATGTTTTGAATCTCGTCAACCATTTCATATTCTAAAATCTGAGCCGGGGAGGTACACCGTTTGCTACAAGAATTACAAGACCCATGCTTGTTTGTGGAGCTTCCATGCTATATCCATTTTGAAAGATAATCAAATTTTTGTGGTGAAGATGTGGGAGAACACAATTGTGGAGCTGGCTATATGGATAAAGGTAATATAGTTGTTCCAGCAAAGTTTGTGAAAAGCTTGGTTAGTGACATTGTTCGGATGGATCCTAAAAAGTCGACAAAATCAGTTGTTGATGAATTCAAGGTTGACTACGGTTTATCTCTTACCTACGGGCAGGTATACCATGGCATTAGGTTGGTGCACCAAGAAATGTATGGAGATGATGTTAGAGCTTACAGCGACTTGTGTTGGTATGTCAAAAAGGTAAAGGAAACCAATATTTCGACTTTCAGAAAGATGATACATCAATGAGGTTTCAGCAGCTTTTTCTTTCATATGGGGCTTGTGTCGAAGGCTTTCAATATTGTCGCCCGATGCTATATTTGGATGTGACTTTCCTTACAGGGAGGTTTAAAGGGTGTTTGATGTCTGCTACAACGAAGAACGGTAACCAACAGTTCTACCCTATTGCCTACGGTATAGTCTCTGTCAAGACCCGCACCCTAGAGTAAGGGTACGAGAAGTGGGTACGTCCAGCCTACGCCGCAGTGTCGGCGGTAGAACACTGTCCTAGGTCACAACATCTAACAATATAAAGCTAAACAGTTTATACTCCCCGAATGGGGGTGACATAGCAGAAAGTAAACTCAATCACAACTAAGGCAGATGATATCATAGCAGATAGATAGATAAATAAAACTGCTGAAATGAAGGGAAATCCCAAGTACAACAGAGAGTCTAAGTGTCTAAGATAAATCCATAAACCTAGATCCCAAGTATCAATATGTACAATCATCTATAGAATACTGTAAATAAAAACATCCTAGTCTAAGGGTTTGTCATCCACAGCTAGTGGGACCTGCTGCTGGTCCAGGTCCAGGAACTCATCTAAGGTAGCACCATAATAGGTATCCACACCAGCCTCCTCCTCGTCCTCTGTAATATTTTCAATAGGTCCAGTCAGGACAGGAGCGAGCACAATACATCTCAACAGTTCATAGCAGGTTAGAAAATATAAACATGCAGAAAAGTAAGATACAGGAACGGAAAGAAGATACATGATGTAAATAGAGAAAGCTGTAATGGAAATATATAATACTATAAATAGAGAACTATTAGTGGCTAGTGAGTCAGAGTACAATATAAACATGTGAATGGCATAGGAGATTCTGGTGAGACACTAAAGAGGTGATCAGGTGAGATACTACTTGGATATTATTCACATGTCTACTTCTACTCCCCCGTACCCCCAATCAATACACAAAGATCCAACCAGGTTATGTTATGATTCCATGCAAAGGCCCACAAGGGGTGATACATGGATGCCCATAAACGGGTGATTCTAGGAATACCCATAAATGGGGTGATTCAAGGAAGACTCTGTGACTATGAGAGTACATGTCACAAGTGATCAATGAACCGTGAAGCATAGTGAAACACCATGTAAGTGAAACGCACAGAACATGTAGTATACGATGCTCCATGAGGGGATAACATCTCAAGAATGGATCCATATAGTACTAATCCGTGTGACCAACGTGACAGTATCAAGTAAAGTAATTTAAAGCAGGAATATAATTCTAAACAGTATATAAAATGATCAGAGAATGTACCCGCCTGGTATCTGAGTGTCCAACTAAAAAGTACTGTCCGAGGAGTGGTGTCTAGCTCCTATTTAGAACAGCACAGGTCACAACAAGTCTAGAATGGTAAAATGAAGTACTACAATGCATTCTACATGAATCTAGATCAATCTAGGCCAAAGTCAACTCTTGGTCAACTCTGGTCAACCCTAGAAGTCAAACTAGGTCAACTATGGTCAAACTATGTCAAACAAGTCTACACTAGTCTAGCAAGTCTATTCTAGGTCTAATAAAGCTATACAAGCCCAATCTAGGCTCACTAGTCAATCAGGCTCACATATATGCCACAAGCTGTATCATGCCTATAGGCCAACCCATAACACATACACCATGTCAAAATCTATATCTAAAACATAACACTCTTGATATATTTATGTAATCTAAACATAACACACACACACACACACACACACACACACACACACACACACACACACATATATATATATATATATATATATATATATATATATATATATATATATATATAAAATATATATATATATATATATATATATATATATATATATATATATATATATATATATATAAAATATATATATATATAATATATATATATATATATATATATATATATATATATATATATATATATATATATATATATATATATATATATATATATATATATATATATATATATATATATATATATATAATGCATATATCTAGTATATACACAAGTTACATATATATGATACTTGTATATATACTAATATAACCTATACACCCATTGTAGGTATCTATACTAGATACCCATAAATTACAAAACTATATTATATATATATATACACACAATACATTATATATATATATATATATATATATATATATATATATATATATATATATATATTTATATATATATATATATATATATATATATATATATATATATAACATATTTACATATATTTATATTAGGAAAGAGGATATATAGAGAGGGTGTGTGTATGTGTCAGGATTTGTGTGTGTGTGTGAGAGGTGAACTGTGTGTGTGTACAGAAAAGAAAACAGTGAAGTGAGAGATGTTTGAAGAGGAAATCACATGTAATCCCCTAATTCCCAGTTTCAGAAAATAGAAAAGGAATGAAACCAATACAGTTTTAATCCTACACTAACTCAAGTTCTATTTCAGACTTTTGAAACAGTTTTCTCAACCAAAAACTCAGAACTCTCAGGTTCACTCATATCAGATTTGAAGAAAACAGCCCAACATTCATTCCCATTTCGAGTCCAATACACCACAATTTTAACCCAAATTCGACACACCAGTTGATAACTTATAGGAGAACAAAGTTAGGGATTTAAATAGGTGACTTAACAGTATTAAACTAACCAAAATGTATGGCAAAACTCCATATAAAAAACTAGAAAAAAATCCGTAGACATAACCATGTATCAGAAAAATTAAGGAATGGAATTTGATAAATAAAAATATGTTAAAATGTACAATAATTGGTTGGTAAAGTAAACCCTACATGTGTTCGTGTCATACCATGTTTTTGTGTCCCAATAAGAGGACACAAACGTGTCCAATCGAAATAAAAACCCAAACAGTGCACACAGGCACTGTGTAGTGTGCACAGGCTCGTGCGTGTGTGCACGCGTATCGTACACTCGACACGACACAAACTGGGACTCGTGGTTGTGTCCACACCTAGGCTAGGTCTAGGTGCACGTGTCCAATAGCCTGCAGCATGTCCAAAGTGTCGCGTGTCCAAAGTATCGAGCCGTATCAGTGGCTTAAAACCACAGTGCACTGAACAGTGCAAACCCCGTGCGCGATCGATTACTCCCCAACCTGAGCACGAGACTCGATGAAACTTTGGGGGCATGATGTCAGTACATGCCCCCTCGAGTCCACCAAGCTTTGTGTCAGTTGATCCAGTGTCGTGTCCTGTAGAAGCCCCTAGTGGCAGGGGATGCGCCTAGGCCGCACACGCGTATCCAAACACATGTGCACGAGTATAAAAACGACACGACACGAACTCGATACTGACTCAGTACACTATAAACATATAAGTGACACTTAAATACAATTTTCCATTCAAATAGTTTTACAAAAACAAAACTAAATGCCCAATGGGCATTTCGTCCAACACCTACACGCATCACTGATACGTGTCTGATACGGACACGTACAGGATACAAAAATCTACAAAACCTATTCCTAGAGGACCAGGACACTTAGGGCTAGGTGTTCATGCAATTAAAACCAAATTTTAATGGGTGGATTAGGATTTTACCTATGGTGTTCTCCAACACAAAAACTCCTTGAATGAGGATTCCCAAAAGCCACCAAACTCCTTCAAATTGATAGAAAACTGAGATAAACAAATTCCAACAGCAAGAAAACATCAATTAGAATCTAATACAATTTGTTTGGATTAAAAAGGAGTTAAAATAGATTTTCTAAGGATTTATGAAGTTGGGAAAATACCTCTTTCTAAACTTGCTCTTTCCTAAAGAGGCTAGCCCTAAATGGAAGAGGATATTTATAGGGGCAGTTCCCAATGAGGGTGTGGCCGGCTATTAGAGATTAGGGTTAAGGTTAGACATTAGTTAATGGGCTTTGGGCCTCTATGGCTAGTTATTGATTAAGGGTTCAATCACAAGTCATGGCTTATGACTTAATAATCTAACTTAAGTCAAATAACCATACCATGGGTCAACTCTAGTCTAACTAGGGTTGCATAACCTAACCAAGTCCAAACTCAACTAGGGTTAGCTCCTACGTTAGTTTACCATGGTCATTGCTAGTCAAAGTCAACCTAGTCAACCCTCATTCAAACAATTCCAAAATAAATTCTAAAAATTCCAATAAATTCAAATAAATTATAATAAATTCAAATAACCCCAAAAACGACAAAAATACCCTCAAACTAGAAATGTGGTAGTGACAAATCTACCCTCCTTAAAAGAATTTCGTCCTCGAAATTGAAAGGCGAAATGCAACTGATGAGAAGGATAGAAAGTATACCTCAAGATCCAAAAAGATATGGGTAACGCTCGCGCATCTCATCCTTCCGCTCCCAGGTAGACTCTCCTGGAGAATGATGCCTCCATGCGACGCGTACCAAAGGTATCATCTAGTTCCTCAAAACCTTCTTCCGTCGATCCAGTATCTCCACTGGCTGCTCTGGATAGCTGAGAGAAGGTCCAACCTCAATCGCCGAATGATCGAGCACATGGCTAGGGTCAGCCACGTACCGTCTCAACTGTGATATATAGAATACGTTGTGGACCCCCACTAGTGTAGGTGGCAAGTCTAGCCTGTATGCCACGTCACCGACTCTTCCGCTGATAACGAAAGGGCCGATGAAGCGCGGGCTAAGCTTCCTGCCTCCACCAAAACGTCTCGTACCACGAGTCGAAGATATCCTCAAGAAAACCTGGTCTTCGACCTAATCACAAGCAAGGTCTCAATTAATTATAATAAACAAACATGATTAATAAAACACAAACAATCAAACCTAAATCTAATCCTACTCTAATCTGTACCTCAAACTCCAAGGGCCTCCGGTGGCTATCGGCCCAGTGCCGATGTCTGTCCTACGCCACGCGAAGTCTGTCTCTGATGAGCTTCACCTTCTCGGCTGTGTCAACAACCATCTCTGGCCCCAGTAAAGCTCGCTTACCAACATCATTCCAAGATAAGGGTGTACGGCACCAACGCCCATACAGAGCCTCAAAAGGTGACATCTCAATGCTGGCCTAGAAACTGTTGTTGTAAGCAAACTCCACCAAATAAAGATAATCCTCCCAGGAACCTCCAAAGTCCAAGACGCACGTCCGCAGCATATCCTCAAGTGTCTGAATAGTCCTCTCTGACTGTCCGTCCGTCTGGGGGTGGTATGCGGTACTAAACTTGAGCTGAGTGCCCAAGCTAGTCTGTAGACTCCTCCAGAAATAGGAAGTAAAGCGACTATCCCGATCTGAGACGATGCTGACCGGAACTTCGTGAATCCTAACTATCTTCCGTATATACATCTCCGCAAGCCTCTCTGTAGACGTACCCACCTTGAATGGCAAGAAGTGGACTGATTTGGTCAACCTGTCAACGATAACCCAAATCGTGTCTTTTCCTCCGGGTGTACGCGGCAATCCTGATACGAAGTCCATAGTGATATGCTCCCATTTCCACTCGGAAATGGGCAGCGGCTGCAATAATCCATCGGGCCTCTGCCTCTCCGCCTTGACCTGCTGACAAACCAAGCACCTAGCTATGAAGCCAGCCACCTCCCACTTCATCCCGGACCACCAAACATGCTCCCTCAGATCTTGGTACATCTTGTTGGCTCCAGGGTGTATAGAGTACTGAGATCTGTAGGCCTCCTGTAAAACCTGCTCCCTGAGCTCTCCGCTGGGCACACATAATCTGGAACCATGCCTCAAGGCACCATCCTCTGTAAGAGAAAACTCGCCCTCCAGCAATCCTACTCGAACCTGCTCTCGGAGACACCGCAGAGCAACTTTCTCAAACTGAGTCGCCTTGATTCTCTCCACCAAGTCCGACTGAATCTGCATCCCCCATAACTGCATCTGTACCCCGGACACGATCACCTCAATCCCAAGGCTCTCCAAGTCGGTAAGCAAATGCCGATCCATGGTCAAACACATGGCTGTCGAATACCTATTCAAGGCATCGGCAACCACGTTGGCCTTTCCTGAGAAATCTTGTACAAATCTCCGATAATATCCTGCCAGCCCAGGAAACTCATGATCTCTACAACTGAAGTCGGTGCTACCCATGCCTCAACTGCTACAATCTTCTTGGGGTCAACTGAGATACCATCTCCAGTCACCACATGCCTCAAAAAGTCCACCCGATCCAAGAAAAACTCACACTTGGAGAGTTTTCCATAAAGCTGCTCCCTTCTAAGAGTCTCCAGCACTATCCGCAGATGCTCCTCGTACTCCTTCTCAGTCTTAGAATATATCAAGATGTCGTCTATGAACACCACCACAAACTAATCCAGGTACTGGTGGAACACCTTGTTCATTAGGTTCATAAACACTGCTGGTGCATTGGTTAGCCCAAATGGCATAACCAAAAACTCAAACTGCCCGTACCGCGTCCTGAAAGCAGTCTTGGGAATAACATCCCCCTTCACCTTCACCTGGTGATATCCCGACCTCAGATCAATCTTAGAAAATACCCGAGCTTCGCTCAACTGGTCAAAAAGATCGTCGATCCGCGACAGTGGGTATTTGTTCTTGATCGTGAGGTTGTTGAGTGCCCTATAGTCAATAGACATCCGTACTGACCCATCCTTCTTCGGCATAAACAACACTGGTGTACCCCATGGCGACAAACTCGAGCAGATGAAGCCCTTGTCCTGCAGCTTATCCACTTGCTTCTTCAGCTCCACCAGCTCACTATTGTTCACCCGATAGACATGCTGAGAGATGGGTTCTTCTCCTGGAACCAAGCCTATCGAGAACTCTATGTCTCTGTCTGGTGGCAATCCCGACAACTCCTTTGGAAAAACATCAATATACTCTGGTATCAAGGGGTATGGAATCGCTTGCTCCTCAACCGAGACTCCGCAGAAAACTCCGCTGCTCTGCTCCGCTTGACGTCTGGAGTACTCGAACTCTGGCTCCCCCGGCGCTCTGAAGAGAGCTCTACCCCCTCTGCAATCAATGCTGGCGTGGTGCCTGCTCAACCAATCCATGCCGAGTACTATATCGTAGTTCAGCAATGACATTACGAGCAGGCTCACCTCCAACTCACGGCCTCCCAAAACAACTCTCCGACCCTTACAAACATCACGTACGAGGATAATGCCACCCCCGGTCATGATCTTGTAAGTCCTAGGCAACGATTCAGCTATGATACCGTGCCAAATCGCAAAAGATACTGATATGAAACTATGTGAAGCACCGAAATCGAATATAAAAAGTGGACTGGAGTCGAGGAGAATCGAACCTGCGATCAGCTCTCCTATCACCTCTGCATCCTCAGCCGCCATGGTGAAAGCTCACCCCGGCTGGCCTTCCCTGGCCTGCTGCTGGTGCTGAACAAATCTCTGCTGCTGGATCGGAAGGGCTGGTCCCCTCTGCTGGCCTGCTGGAGCTCTAGCTCCTCCTCCCTGAGCTGCTCGTGCTACGAGACACTCCCTCATCTGATGGTCTCCTGAGCCACATACCAGGCACTTGCCCAGCCTCTTCCTACACTCGTTCCACCCGTGCCCTGGCTTCTTGCAATAAGCACAGGTGCTAGCCTGCTGCCTCGGTGCCTGCTGCTGCACCCTCTGCTGCTGATGCTGCACTGGCTGGTGGCTCGGCTGCTAAAACTGCTGCGGCTGGAACCTCTGCTGCTGGTGGTGCTGCTGCTGGAAATACGGCCTCTTGGCCGGTCCTCCACTACTGTTGCCTCCCTGGGAGTCTCGCCCCCTCTTGAGCCTAAGCTCAAGATCATCCTCTGCAGCTAGTGCGTCCACCAGGATCTCCTCAAATGTATCACTGCGGGCGTTCTTGGTGTAGGACTTGACCTCCTTTACCAAGCCCTTTCGGAACCTCTGGGCCTTCGTCGTCTCTGACAAGTCCTCCATAAATCTGCTCAGGTGGCAGAACTCTCCTGCGTACTCCTCCACGAACTGGCTCCCCTGGATTAGGGCCTCGAACTGGGTCTCGAGGGCTCCCAGTGCTGCGTCTGGAAAGAACTTCTCCATGAACAACTTCTTGAATGCTGCCCAAGTCTGTCCTGCTGTGCCAACCCTCGGATCGATCTGGTACCAGGTACGGGCCAGATCCTGCATTATGCTGGCCGCTGTCTCTATCTAGAGCCTCGTCGGGATCTCAGCCAATCTAAAAATCTCCTCCATATGCTCGATCCACTCATCGGCATACAAGATCCCCTCTGTCCCTCGGAAGTCTCTAGGGTGCATCTTCTGGAAATCTTGGATGCCCTTTTCCCGTGGCTGGTGCGGCTGCGGGGCTACCGCTGGCTGAGCTACGACTCTCTCCACTGTGGTCACTACCAGCTCAATGCCTCGTGTGAGCTCCGCTATGTGTCGCTGCTACTGGGTCTGCTGACCCTCCATGTACTGTCGAAAGAAGGCCAACAGCTGAACAGCGTCAACTGTCCCTGCAGGTGGCTGCTGCTGCTAAAGTACATCCGGAATCACCGGACTCGACTGATGCCTCACTGCTGGTGGGGCTCCTCCGAAAGCTGCCGAGACGCCTACCCCAGCTGGCATGACTGGAGCTGCGGTACCAGGGGCTGGCTGCTGAGTATGAGAGGTGGCAGACCTCTCATCGGCATCCCCCTGGCCCTGGCGATGCGATCGCGTCTCAACCATCTTGGAGACACAGATCAAAAGAAACAATTACTGAGAATGAGTCGAAATATCAAAGGAGGACAGTTTAAAATTCAAAGGAAGACAATAAGCAGCAAAATTTAGATATACGAAATCTGATAAAGAGTTTATTCTACTGCAGGCTGTAGTGATATTCTAGTTCGAATACCACTACACTTCTAATCTAGATCTGCATGGGCCACCACTAAAAATGTGTCACGATCCGCACCCTAGAGTAAGGGCACGAGAAGTGGGTACGTCCAGCCTACGCCGAAGTGTCGGCGGTAGAATGTTGTCCTAGGTCACAACATCTAACAATATAAAGCTAAACAGTTTATACTCCCCGAATGGGGGTGACATAGCAGAAGGTAAACTCAATTACAACTAAGGCAGATGATAAGATAGCAGATAGATAGATAAATAAAACTGCTGAAATGAAGGGAAATCCCAAGTACAACAGAGAGTCTAAGTGTCTAAGATAAATACATAAACCCAGATCCCAAGTATCAATATGTACAATCATCCATAGAATACTGTAAATGAAAATATCCTAGTCTAAGGGTGTGTCATCCATAGCTAGTGGGACCTGCTGCTGGTTCAAGTCCAGGCACTCATCTAAGGTAGCACCGTAATAGGTATCCACACCAGCCTCCTCCTCGTCCTCTGTAATATTTTTAACAGGTCCAGTCAGGACAGGAGCGAGCACAATACATCTCAACATTTCATAGCAGGTTAGAAAATATAAACATACAGTAAAGTGAGATACAGAAACTGAAAGAAGATACATGATGTAAACAGAGAAAGCTGTAATAGAAATATATAATACTGTAAATAGAGAACTATCAGTGGCTAGTGAGTCAGAGTACAATATAAACATGTGAATGGCATAGGAGATTCTAGTGAGACACTAAGGAGGTGATCAGGTGAGATACTACTTGGATATTATTCACATGTCTACTTCTACTCCCCCGTAACACCAATCAATACACAAAGATCCAACCAGGTTATGTTATGATTCCATACAAAGGCCCACAAGGGGCGATACATAGATGCCCATAAATGGGTGAGTCTAGGAATACCCATAAATTGGGTGATTCAAGGAAGACTCTGTGATCATGAGAGTACATGTCACAAGTGATCAATGAACTGTGAAGCATAGTGATACACCATGTAAGTAAAACGCACAGAACATGTAGTATACGATGCTCCCTGAGGGGATAACATCTCAAGAATGGATCCATATAGTACTAATCCGTGTGACCAACGTGACAGTATCAAGTAAAGTAATTTAAAGCAGGAATATAATTCTAAACAGGATATAAAATGATCAGAGAATGTACCCGCCTGGTATCTGAGTGTCCAACTAAAAAGTACTGTCCGATGAGTGGTGTCTGGCTCCTATTTAGAACAGCACAAGTCACAACAAGTTTAGAATGGTAAAATGAAGTACTACAATGCATTCTACATGAATCTAGTCAATCTAGGCCAAAGTCAACTCTTGGTCAACTTTGGTCAACCCTAGAAGTCAAACTAGGTCAACTATGGTCAAACTATGTCAAACAAGTCTACACTAGTCTAGCAAGTCTATTCTAGGTCTAATAAAGCTATACAAGCCCAATCTAGGCTCACTAGTCAATCAGGCCCACATATATGCCATAGGCTGTATCATGCCTATAGGCCAACCCATAACACATACACCATGTCAAAATCTATATCTAAAACATAACACTCTTGATATATTTATGTAATCTAAACATAACACACACATATATATAATGCATATATCTAGTATATATACAAGTTATATATATATGATACTTGTATATATACTAATATAACCTATACACCCATTGTAGGTATCTATACTAGATACCCATAAATTACACAACTATATTATATATATATATATATATATATATATATATATATATATATATATATATATATATATATATATATATATATATATATATATATATATATATATATATATACACATTACATTATATATATACATTACATATTTACATATATTTACAATAGGAAATAGGATATATAGAGAGGGTGTGTGTATGTGTTAGGATTTGTGTGTGTGTGAGAGAGAGAGGTGAACTGTGTGTATGTACAGAAAAGAAAACAGTGAAGTGAGAGATGTGTGAAGAGGAAATCACATGGAATCCCCTAATTCCCAGTTTCAGAAAATAGAAAAGGAATGAAACCAATACAGTTTTAATCCTACACTAACTCAAGTTCTATTTCAGACTTTTGAAACATTTTTCTCAACCCAAAACTCAGAACTCTCAGGTTCACTCATATCAGATTTAAAGAAAACTGCCCAACATTCATTCCCATTTCGAGTCCAATACACCATAGTTTCAACCCAAATTTGACACACCAGTTGATAACTTATATGAGAACAAAGTTAGGGATTTAAATAGGTGACTTAACAGTATTAAACTAACCAAAATGTATGGCAAAACTTTATATTAAAAATTGGGAAAAATCAGTAGATGTAACCATGTATCAGAAAAATTAAGGAATGGAATTTGATAAATAAAAACATGTTAAAATGTACAATAATTAGTTGGTAAAGTAAACCCTACATGTATTTGTGTCATACCATGTGTTTGTGTCCCATCAAGAGGACACAAACGTGTCCAATCAAAATAAAAACCCAAACAGTGCACACAGGCGCTATGCAGTGTGCACAAGCTCGTGCGTGTGTGCACGCGTGTCGTGCACTCGACACGACACAAACTGGGACTCGTGGTTGTATCCACACCTAGGCTAGGTCTAGGTGCACGTGTCCAATAGCCTGCAGCGTGTCCAAAGTGTCGTGTGTCCAAAGTGTCGAGCCGTATCAGTGGCTTAAAACCATAGTGCACTGAACAGTGCAAACCCCGTGCGCGATCGATTACTCCCCAACCCGAGCACGAGACTTGATGAAACTTTAGGGGCATGATGTCAGTGCATGCCCCCTCGAGTCCACCAAGTTTCATGTCAGTTTATCCCGTGTCGTGTCCTGTAGAAGCCCCAAGTGGCAGGGGATGCGCCTGGGCCGCACGCGCGTGTCCAAACACATGTGCACGAGTATCAAAACGACACGACACGAACTCGATACTGACTCAGTACACTAGAAACATGTGAGCGACACTTAAGTACAATTTTCCATTCAAATAGTTTTACAAAAACAAAACGAAATGCCCATCGGGGCATTTCGTCAAACACCTACACGCATCACTGATACGTGTCCGATACGGACACGTACATGACACAAAAAACTACAAAACCTATTCCTACAGGACCAGGACACTTAGGGCTAGGTGTTCATGCAATTAAAACTAAATTTTAATGGGTGGATTAGGATTTTACATATGGTGTTCTCCAACACAAAAACTCCTTAAATGAGGATTCCCAAAAGCCACCAAACTCCTTCAAATTGATAGAAAACTGAGATAAACAAATTCCAACAGCAAGAAAACATCAATTAGAATCTATTGCAATTTGTTTGGATTAAAAAGGAGTTAAAATAGATTTTCTAGGAATTTATGAAGTTGGAAAAATACCTCTTTCTAAACTTGCTCTTTCCTATAGAGGCTAGCCCTAAATGGAAGAAGATATTTATAGGGGGGTTCCCAATGAGGGTGTGGCCACCCACTAGAGATTAGGGTTAGGGTTAGATATTAGTTAATGGGCTTTGGGCCTCTATGGCTAGTTATTGATTAAGGGTTCAATCACAAGTCATGGCTTATGACTTAATAATCTAACTTAAGTCAAATAACCATACCATGGGTCAACTCTAGTCTAACTAGGGTTGCATAATCTAACCAAGTCCAAACTTAACTAGGGTTAGCTCCTAGGTTAGTTTACCATGGTCATTGCTAGTCAAAGTCAACCTAGTCAACCCTCATTCAAACAATTCCAAAATAAATTCTAAAAATTCCAATAAATTCAAATAAATTATAATAAATTCAAATAACCCCAAAAATAACAAAAATACCCTCAAACTAGAAATATGGTAGTGACAGTCTCGGGCGAAGATGGTGACAATTGGGAATGGTTCCTTAAAAATCTAAAGTTCCCAAGTGTTCCCTACTGCTTACCATAGCTATTGCTATTATCACATGAAGAATAACATACCACTGAAGGAGAAAGGAAATGAAAGAGTGTATCCGTATGTACTTGAAGGTAAGCAGTATATGCTCTAACTCCATGTGTGTAAATGAGACAGATATATGCAGCTTTTTTGTGCATTTTCTTTTATTTTAAATGTAAAATGAACATTCTCCGTGTAAATAACAGAGAGAATGTCATTCTCCATGTCAATTTAAACGGAGAATGACATTATTTGTTTTAAATTATACACATAATGTCATTCTCCGTGTCATTTAGAACGGAGATGTCATTCTCCGTTAGTTTAGAACGGAGAATACAATCCTCAAGCGTTCTAACAATGGGAATGACTATTCTTCGTGTTATTCTCCGTTTAAAAATACACGGAGAATGACATTCTCCGTGCTAAATTAAACGGAGAATGGTCCCTGTTTTTCATGTACTTGTTCCTTGATTTCCATCTTTATTAATTAATCTTTTCCCTTGTATAAAGGTGGGTATAAAAAAGCAATTAAGAATATTTATGATATGAATTGTGGTCATGTTGTAAAATGGATGGATAAACAAAAGCCTGAAAATTAGTCAAATGCATTCTTCCCGGGATGTAGATACGGCGAGGTTGCTTCTAGTTGTGCAGAGTCATTCAATTCATGGATAAAGGCTGAGAAGAAAAATGCCTATTTCAGCACTTGTAAATGTCATCCGAGTGAAGATGATGAAGATGATCTCGGATTGCCACAAGGATGCAAGTGATTTCAATAACATATTGACTCCATACGCCGAGAATATGCTGAAGCAGCTTACAGATGATGGCATGTCTTATAAGGTATATCGGTCTGGTGATTTTGAGTTTAAGGTGATGACATATACTTCCTCCCACTTGGTGAATCTTCTTGATTGGCATTATAGTTGTCGTAGACGGAAGGTATATGGATTCCCATGCAGCCATGCAATCCAATGCATCAGATTTGGTTCAGGCAAATTCGTCTAGGATTTTGTGGAGCAGTATTGGACATCAGATTTCTACGAGAAGCTATATTCATGTGCTATTCGTCCAGTTCCAGATTCTGGAAAATAGTTTGAAAATAATTCAACTGATTTGGTCCTACCCCCTGTTCCGAAACGGGGTCCCGATCGACCAAAGGTGGACCGTTATAAGAGAAATTATGAAAACAAGGGAAAAGAGAAGAGGAAGGTTAGGTGTCATAATTGTCTTGAATTAGGTAATCACAATCACAACACTTGCCCTCTCCCCCCACGTGCTTCTATGATGGTCGAAGAGGCAGTGCCCCTCGTTAATAGATATACATATATTCTTCCTTTTAGATAACTATTTTTTTCCATACATTTCTTACAATTTTGATATCAATGGTGCTATTTTGAAGTCTTTTATATCTAATGTTTCACAGTATTTGAATGCATAATGACCATTCTCTGTCATTCTTAGACGGAGAATGCCATTCTCTGTTTCAAATTACACGGAGAATAGCATTCTCATTTGTTCTAACAAGGACAATGTTATTCTCCGTGTAATTTCTATTCGTTTTAACACTTAGAACGACATTCTCCGTGTTAGGTGACACGGAGAATGTCATTCTGTGTGTTAGGTGACACAGATAATGTCATTCTTCGTGTTATTTGACACGGAGAATGACATTCTATGTTTCAATTTAATGCGGAGAATGACATTCTGTGTGTTAGGTGACACAGATAATTCCATTCTCCGTATTAATTCACACGGAGAATGACATTCTCCGTGTCGATTTAAAACGGAGAATGACATTTAAAACAAATAATGACATTCTTCGTGTGGATTTAAAAGGAGAATGCCATTCTACGTGTAGATTTAAAACATTATGTACGACCATAGACATATATTTCGGGGAGAATGAAGAGGACAGACACTACAGACATAGGCGCAATAGGCCATTATGTAAAAAGACTCTTTCGAATCACAACACTTCTTCTTTCCATCCTCAGTCTGATGCAAGGCAGCGCTCAGTCCCTCCATGTTATGTGTCATGATTCGGTCCCAAAATTATTTGGGTCGAACCGGATCATGCCCAGCCTGCACCGTTGTGAGACGGTGGCAGTAAGCTGTTCTATATGCAGGTATTTCACAACAACATTTATATATTTGTCACAACTCGAATATACGAAAATTTTAAAACTTTTATTCAACAATTCAAAAGTACAACTGGAAATGAAAGAACTGAAATAAAATACTGAATTGAAATTAACAAAACTCCAAACAATAAAACTAGAAAAACGGGAAACGACTAGCTAAGTGGTCGGCTCGTCGGCCTCAGGTCCTGCGTTCTCCAAGGGGGACTCTGGCAACACCACAGGGTACAAAACCGGGTCATAGTAGCTATTGTACAATAGCTCAGCATCCTCAATGTCACCTAAAAATGTTGTCTCCAGTCAGGAGGGAGCAAGTACGAATATGTATCTTATATTTCAAGTAATAATGGAAAAGTTCAAGCTAAACAGTTGAAACAATATTTTTCAGCATTTAACAATTGAAAACAATATGATTTGAATGTGTAATCGTCTATGACCGGCTTGGGTTATACAATAGCATCCTAGCGACGCGATACGGCTTATCCCCGTGTGTAAGAGGGGTAACCTCGCACAATATGCAATATGAGGGGTATTGGCCATAAATGTTACACTATTCCTTCAATCCCCACAATCAATATCAATCAGTATCTGAACCCTAGGAGAGGGTTCCATGTAGCAATGTGGTTTAAAATATGCAGCTGGACAATTACTAAATAAAATACGAAAAAACATAACCGTAACTTGTCTCTGTTAATTGACTGGATCGGGAAAGTCGGTACCGAGGAGGATGTCAGGTTCGTCTCCGAGATCCTACAGTTGAGAACCTTGGCTTAGAACCATAATGAAACCATTCTATGTGTGCTAGTTACAATTTTTAGAAGTAGACCCTAGTCATATTTAAGATTATTTAGTTAATCTACCGAAAATCATCTAACATCGCAATCTACGTTCATTATTATTTTTAATTAAATAAGTCGGTTATTGATTAATTGAAAAAATGGCAATTACCGGTTAATTTGGCAAAACTTTGTATTTTAAAATATATATATATAACTACATTTTCCTTATAGTGATAAAACATGGACTTCGTTATCTTACCAATATTTTATTCAAGCTAATTTTATCGTAAAAAACCTTATTAGTTTTATACAAAATAATTAATACCTAAATTATAATTACGCGTCTAATAATGAAAACCAACTCAGAAAAGAAAGTAAAAACCTAAACTACACAATACAGGGTCACAGCGAAATAAAATAGAAAATTGGGCTTATGCCCTTTACAAATTTTTACATAAATTAATTAATCATCTAGGCGAGCTCTGAGTGTCGCGAATGGTCCAAACTGTAGGCTGAAGCCCTGCACCAAAAATACTAACAGCAGTACCAGTTCTAAAAATAATTATAAATATAAATATAGTTGTAAAAATGCGTCTCAGACTTGGTCCCAATGTCATGTTGCTGGCTAGTGCCTCAACATACAGGAACCCTATAGCGTTTGCGCTTCGCCGAGGCTCATTCGACTGATATGGTCGTCGCCTAACTGGTGATACAAAAATCCATAAAATCCGAAAACCAGCAAATCCAATCTATAAATCATTAGCAAAGACCGATTTATTTTTAAAAATAGGTTTTACTCAAATTGCTAATTTTATATGAAAATCCCTTTAAAAATATTTTCTCAAAAATTTGGGCAGCATCTCCTCTGTATTTGGGACAACCCAATCCTGGGAAAATACTAACCCAACATCAATGACTGTGCCCGAACCAGGGAACACCAAAATCCAACCAATAGAAATTATCCAACCCGAAAATACATCACAATTATATATAGCCAAAAACCACAGAATAATCCCGAAATAAATTTGGAAATCCCGAAATAAAGTTCGAGAAACCGAAAGCCATAGAACCGAATCATTCTAAAATGGGATTCGGAAATTCCGAAACTACAATCGCCTAAACCGAATCCCGTAACGGGATCGGGGACCGTATCATCATCGACACTAAGGTAGGGACACGGGGACACGAGATATACCTTGGTTGCTCGGCTAGAGCTCTCAGATGATAATAGAAAAATAAAACCACATTTCTGCAGACTCGAGAAAATTTCCAAACTCGTGGACAGCAGCAGAAATCGTCGGATCAGCGCTAGACAGTGCTATTCGAACAGCGGGGCGCGCGCGGGCTGAGTCGGGCGCGGACAGCCACAAGATCGACCGGGGAGGAGCTCGGAAAGAGGGGGCGGCCGGGATTGCTGGTGGCGAGGTTGCGTCGAGGCGCTGGACAGTGCGCCGGAGGGCTCTGGCCAAGGGAGGCGGGCCGAGAGGGAGTGGCGCCGGGCGCTGGAGGCACGTGTGGAGGCGGCATGGCCTGCTGGTGTCAAGGACGGTCGGTGCGGGAGACACTGGGCAGGGCACGGGTTTCGGAGCGCACGGCCAGCAACAAACAAAAAATCAATAATAATTTATTTTAAAAAAATAATGTTTTTTCTAATTTTGACTAATAAATAATAATAATATATAATAATAATAATAATAATAATAATAAACTAAAATTATGCTACAGTCCAATAATTCATAAATTCTAAAATTTTGGGTTTCACAATCTTCCCTCCTTAGAAAATTTTGTCCTCGAAATTAAGGTAGGGTTTGGGGTTACCTCAAGTTTCAAACAGATACGGATACTGCTCCCGCATCTTATCTTCTCGCTCCCAGGTAGACTCGTCTGGTGAGTTATGCCGCCACATAACTCTGACTATTGGCGTCACAGAATTCCTGGTTCTCTTTTCTCCTCTGTCCAATATCGCCACTGGCTTCTCTCGCAATGTGAGGCTGGGTCCAATTTCCAGCTCTGAATGGTCCAAGATGTGGCTCGGATCCGGGATGTAGCATCTCAGCTGCAAAACGTGGAAGACGTTGTGGACGCCTTTGAGACTTGGGGGTAGAGCCACCCGATAAGCCACTTCTCCAATCTTGTTAAGTACTTCAAAAGGACCAATATACCTGGGGCTTAGCTTTCCTGCTCTACCGAAACGGATGGTTCCTCTGGTAGGGGAGATCTTCACGAACACACTGTCACCTTCTTCAAACTCCAACGGTCGTCGGCTGCTATCGGCCCAATGCTTCTGTCTGTCCTGGGCAATACTGAGCTTGTCTCTGATCATCTTTACCTTCTCTGTTGCATCGGTCACCATCTCAGGTCCAAGCAATACCCTTTCTTCTACGTCATCCCAAGCAAGTGGAGTACGGCAATGACGTCCATAAAGTGCCTCGAACGGAGTCATACCGATGCTAGCTTGGTAGCTGTTGTTGTAGGAGAACTCTACCAAGTGCAAATGGTCTTCCCAAGACCCTCCAAATTCTAAGACGCAAGATCTCAGCATGTCTTCTAGCGTCTGGTTGTTTTCTCCGATTGTTCGTCAGTCTAGGGATGGTAGGCGATGCTGAACTTCAACTGCGTTCCCAAACTGTCGTGCAAGCTCTTCCAGAAGTGAGAGGTGTTACCGGAACTCCATGAATCTGGTAGATGTGTCGCATGTACAGTGCCGCCAACTTCTCAGTATATAGACCCATCTTGAAAGGAATAAAGTGGGCTGAGTTCGTCAGTCGGTCCACGATAACCCAAATGGCATCCTTCCCTCCTTGGGATCGTGGCAGTCCCGACACAAAGTCCATTGTTATGTGCTCACATTTCTACTCCGGATGTCTAGCGGCTGCAATAGTCCTGCTGGTCTCTGTCTGCTAGCTTTCACTTGTTGGCAAATTAAGTATCTAGCCACATACCTCTGGATATGTCCTTCTTCATTCCGTACCACCACATTATAGTACACATATCCCGATACATTTAGTTGGCTCCTGGATGTATGGAATACTGCGACTGGTGTGCTTCTTGCATTAACTCGTTCCTCAGTTCGCCAGTTGGTACGCACAGCCTCGTACCATGCTTCAGTGCTCCGTCGCTGGCGATTGAGAATCCTTCAAGTGTTCCTACCAGCACTTGATCTCTGAGTTTGCAAAGCGTCTCGTCTTGGAATTGTGCCTCCTTAACTCTGTCCATTAGACTTGAACGTACTTGCAACTGCATCATTGTTGAATCAGCTCCTGGTACAATAGCTTTTTTTCCTATTTTTTTTATTTTTCTCTTTGAGCAGTACAATCTCCAGTCCAAGCTTTTCTATGTCCTCCAGCAAATGACGCTCCTTGGTCAAGAACATCGCCATCGGGTATCGACTAAGTGCATCTGCAACAACATTAGCCTTACCCGGATGATACTGCAGGTTGATGTCGAAATCCTTCATCAGCTCCAGCCATCGTCTCTGTCGCATGTTCAGCTCCTTCTGAGTAAAAACATATTTAAGACTTTTGTAGTCTGTAAATATTTTTACTCTCTCCATAAAGGTAGTACTTTTATAGCTTCAATGCAAATATCACCGCTGTAAGCTCCAAATCATGCGTAGGATAGTTCTTCTCATGAGTCCGTAATTGCCTAGATGCGTAAGCAATTACTTTCCCGTATTGTTGAAAAATGCAGCCCAATCCCTTACCGGAAGCATCACTATAAATTGAGAAATCGCCGGTACCTGAGGGTAGCGCAAGTATCGGCGCTGTTGTAAGCCTCTTCTTCAGTTCCTCAAATGCTGACTGGCAGGCTTCCGACCAAACAAATTCTTCATTCTTCCTAGTGAGCTTCGTCATCGGCTCAGCAATCCTAGAGAAATCCTTTACAAACTTTCGGTAGTAGCCAGCTAAGCCCAAGAAACTCCTGATTTCTGTAACTGAACTTGGTGCAGTCCACTTCTCAATAGCAGCTATCTTTATTGGATCTATCGAAATTCCTTCTCCTGTGACAACATAGCCAAGAAAATCCACTTTGTCTAAGAAGAATTTGTATTTATATAGTTTACCATAGAGCTTCTCCTTCCTCAAGGTTCCCAGAACTTTCCTCAGGTGCTCTTCATGCTCTTCTTCAGTCTTCGAGTAGATCAGTATGTCATCGATGAAGACAACAACAAACTGATCCAGGTATTCGTAGAAGACCTTGTTCATAAGGTTCATGAATACTGTAGGGGCATTCGTCAGTCCAAACGGCATGACCAAAAATTCATACTGACCATATTTGGTGTTGAACGCCGTCTTGGGAATATCCTCCTTCTTGACCTTGATTTGATGATTGTCGAACCTGAGATCTATCTTCGAAAATACCTTAGCTCCACTCAATTGATCAAACAGGTCATCGATCTAGGACAGAGGGTACTTGTTCTTGCTGGTGATGTTGTTCAGCGCCCGGTAATCAATGTACATCCGTACGGTTTCATCTTTCTTAGGCATGAACAAAACTGGTGCTGCCCAGGGTGAAGCCCCATCTCTGATAAATCCTTGTGCCTTCAGTTCGTCAATCTGGTCCTTCATCTCCTTTGCCTCCTTGGAGTTGACTCTGTAGCATCCCCAAAAAATAGGGGAAGAGCCGGGTACTAGGTCGATAGTGAATTTTACACATCGATTTGGTGGCAATCCTGGATGACTATCTGGAAAGACGTCCATAAATTCCACTATGATAGGGTAAGGAGGCCCGAGTTCTTCGATGATAGAGGAGTAGGTAACATCTTCGGTGATAGAGGAGTAGGTAAGACACTTCATGTCTTCCGGAGCTCGAGAGATTTTAAACTTCGGTTCTCCTGGTGGGCTGAAGATTACACATCCTCTGTGACAATCTTTCAGTGCATGCTGCTCACTTAACCAGTCCATCCCTAGGACTACATCATAGTTGGGCAAGGGCATCACAAGTAAGGGTATTAAGAATTTGTGGCCTGAGATAGTTATGGAACAGTTACAAGCCTCGGTGATGGGTATGGGTCTACCACCGGTCATAACTCTACTAATCATCTTGCTAAGTCCCATATCTAGGTGGTATGCAGAAATAAACTTTGATGATATGAAACTGTGTGATGCACCCGAATTAAATAATGTTAGAGCAGGATGTGAAAACATACATAAATGGAACCTGTGATGACATCAGCGGTGGGTTCCTGCTCTGGTTCTTGCTCATCTGCTGCTAGGACAAAAGCTCGCCCGGTCTTCTGCTGATGTTGCCCGAAACATTGCTACTGAATGGGTAGAGAAGCTTTTTACTGAGTTGCTTCGATCCAGTTGAATGCTGTGGGGCAGTCCCTCACTTGGTGGGTGGCAGACCCATAAACTAGGCAGTGTCTCAATTTTTCTACAGATATTCGCCTGGTGTCCTGGTCTCTTGCAGTAGTCGCAGACAGGGATCTGCTTCTGAGGCATTCTGTCACTGGTCCTTGCCTGATGGTGCTGCTGCAGGTGGTACGAAGGCCTGTTGTTGTTATTGTTGGGCCTCTTCTGGTTACCCTGGAAGTTGCTAGTTCCAGGATACTCCCTTTTTGAACGAGAAAGTTGGCTCTTATCCACATCCTGAGCTCTTATCAGAACCTTCTCGTATGTCTTGGCGCTGCCTGTGATCACAGGGGTACAAATTTCTTCCCTTAATCCATACCTGAATCTCTCAGCACGATCCTTGGGGTCAGCAACCAAGTTCTTGACAAAACGACTAAGTCGGCCGAACTCTGCCGCATACTCTCCAACCGTCATGTTCCCTTGCTTCAGATCCTGGAATTGTCTCTCCTTCTCCCGCAACTCTGATGTTGGGAAGAACCTCCTGCGGAACAGCCTCTTGAAGGTGTCCTAGTCAAGATGCTTGTCCTAGAGTCGGGGTTCATTCCGGTACCAGGTGCTTGCCACATCTTGCAGCTGGAGTCCTACTACTTCGATCTTGAGGTCCTCTGGGAGTCGAGCGATGCTCATGAGACACTCCATGCTGTCGAGCCATTCATCGGCGTAGATGATTCCCTCGGTTCCTTTAAAAGGTCGAGGGCCCTGCTTCTTGATTCTCTCTATATCTCCGACCTTCACATAATAATGTCTCTTATCAAATTGAATGGCCTTAATGATACATAAATTAACTCCTGGATTTATGTTTACCTTAGCAGGCCTTAGTTCCGATTGAGCTGTTCCTCCTCTCTCGAGGACAGCCACAGCCACGTTATGGGCATTCTCTATGCCTTCTCTTATGATCGCGGTCTGCTCGCGATGGGCTTCAGCTTGGGCTGCGGTCTGTTCCCGATGAGCTTCAGCTTGGGCTCTCTGGGCCTCCAATACTCCTCGTAGCAGGCCTACGAGCTCGGTGGGGTCTACCAGTACTGGCGAGGCAACTGGTGCGGGTACTATCGCAGGGGACTATAGCTCAGTCCGGGGAAGTGCAGGTTCTGCTGTTTGTGCTGTAGTAGCGTAAACGGGACGGGGTGCTGGTGCAGTGTGGGGACGGTCAGTCAGCTGCAAATGAGGTGGGTCCCGGCGTGCTTGAGGAGGTGGGGTGTGATTGGTAGATGACACCTCATCTTCAGCAGGGCCGGAACGGGTGGTCTTCCCTTTGGCCATACTCTGGAAGGTTTAGGATGCAAACATAAGCAAGGTATCCTACCAGTCTATAATCAAACAAATATATATATATATATATTTATATATATATATATATATATATATATATATATAATTCGGACCTATGTAGTGACAAATCAATGTTCTAGTGTTCTAATTGTTTCTTGGTATGTTTTCCTAAATTGCTGTTTTGGACCAGTATGGGCCACCACTAAAAACATGTCACGACCTGATCCCAAAATTATTTAGGTCGAACCAGATCATGCCCAGCCTGCACCATTGTGAGACGGCGGCAGTAAGCTGTTCTATATACAGGTATTTCACAACAACATCTATATATTTGTCACAACTCGAATATACGAAAATTTTAAAACTTTTATTCAACAATTGAAAAGTACAACTGGAAATGAAAGAACTGAAATAAAATACTGAATTCAAATTAACAAAACTCCAAACAATAAAACTATAAAAACTGGAAATGACTAGCTAAGTGGTCGGCTCGTCGGCCTCAGGTCCTGCGTCCTCCAAGGGGGACTGTGGCAACACCACAGGGTATAAAACCGGGTCATAGTAGCTATTGTACAATAGCTCAGCATCCTCAATGTCACCTAAAAATGTTGTCTCCGGTCAGGAGGGAGCAAGTACGAATATGTATCTTATATTTCAAGTAATAATGGAAAAGTACAAGCTAAACAGTTGAAACAATATTTTCCAGCATTTTAACAATTGAAAATAATATGATTTGAATGTGTAATCGTCTATGACCGGCTTGGGTTATACAATAGCATCCTAGCGACGCGATACGGCTTATCCCCGTGTATAAGAGGGGTAAGCTCGCACAATATGCAATATGAGGGGTATTGGCCATAAACGTTACACTATTCCTCCAATCCCCACAATCAATATCAATCAGTATCTGAACCCTAGGAGAGGGTTCCATGTAGCAATATGGTTTAAAATATGCAGCTAGACAATTACTAAATAAAATACAAGAAAACATAACCGTAACTTGCCTCTGTTAATTGACTAGATCAGGAAAGTCGGTACCGAGGAGGATGTCAGGTTCGTCTCCGAGATCCTACAGTTGCGAACCTTGGCTTAGTACCATAATGAAACCATTCTAGGTGTGCTAGTTACAATCTCTAGAAGTAGACCCTAGTCATATTTTAGATTATTTAGTTAATCTACCGAAAATCGTCTAACGTTGCAATCTACGTTCATTATTATTTTTATTTAAATAAGTCGGTTATTGATTAATTGGAAAAATCGTAATTACCGGTTAATTTGGCAAAACTTTGTATTTAAAAATATATATATATATAACTATATTTTTCTTTTAGTGATAAAATATGGACTTCGTTATCTTACCAATATTTTATTCAAGTTAATTTTATCGTGAAAAATCTTATTAGTTTTATACAAAATAATTAATACCTAAATTATAATTACGCGTCTAATAACGAAAACCAACTCAGAAAAGAAAGTAAAAACCTAAACTACACAATACAGGGTCACAGCAAAATAAAATAGAAAACTGGGCTTATGCCCTTTATAAATTTTTACATAAATTAATTAATCATCTAGGCGAGCTATGAGTGTCGTGAACGATCCAAACAGTAGGCCGAAGCCCTGCACCAAAAATACTAACAGCAGTACCAGTTCTAAAAATAATTATAAATATAAATATAATTATAAAAATACGTCTCAGACTTGGTCCCAATGTCATGTTGCTGGCTAGCACCTCAACGTACAGGAACCCTATAGCATTTGCGCTTCGCCGAGGCTCATTCGACCGATATGGTCGTCGCATAACTGGTGATACAAAAATCCATAAAATTTAAAAACCAGAAAATCTAATCTATAAATCATTTGCAAAGACCGGTTTTCTTTTGAAAATATGTTTTACTCAAATTGCTAATTTTATATGAAAATCCTTTTAAAAATACTTTCCCAAAAATTTGGTCAGCATCTCCTCTGTATTTGGGACAACCCAATCCTGGGAAAATACTAACCCAACATCAATGACTGTGCCCAAACCAGGGAACACCAAAATCCCCTCAACGTACAGGAATCCTATAGCATTTGTGCTTCGTCGAGGCTCATTCGACCGATATGGTCGTCGCATAACTGGTGATACAAAAATCCATAAAATTCGAAAACCAGAAAATCCAATCTATAAATCATTTGCAAAGACCAATTTTCTTTTGAAAATATGTTTTACTCAAATTGCTAATTTTATATGAAAATCCTTTTAAAAATACTTTCCCAAAAATTTGGTCAGCATCTCCTCTGTATTTGGGACAACCCAATCCTGGGAAGATACTAACCCAACATCAATGACTGTGCCCAAACCAGGGAACACCAAAATCCCACCAACAGTAATTATCCAACCCAAAATCATATCACAATTATATATAGCCAAAAACCATAGAATAATCCCAAAATAAAGTTCGGGAAACCGAAAGCCACAGAACCGAATCATTCTGAAATAGGATTCGGAAATTCCGAAACTACAATCGCCTAAACCGAATACCGTAACGGGATCGGGGACCATATCATCATCGACACTAAGGTAGGAACACTGGGACATGAGATATACCTTGGGTTGCTCGACTAGAGCACTCAGATAATAATAGAAAAAGAAAACCACGTTCCCGCAGACTCGAAAAAAAATCCCAAACTCGCGGACAGCACGGGAAATCGCTGGATCAGCGCTGGACAGCGCTGTTCGAACAGCGGGGCGCGCGCGGGCTGAGTCGGGCACGGACAGCCGCGGGATCGGCTGGAGAGGAGCTCGGGAAGAGGGGACGGCCGGGGTTGCTGGTGGCGAGGTTGCGCCGAGGCGCTGGACATCGCGTCGGAGGGCTCTTGCCAAGTGAGACGGGCCGAGAGGGGGTGGCACCGGGCGCTGGAGGCGCGCACGAAGGCGGCGCGGCCTGCTGGGGTCAAGGACGGCCGACGCGGGAGGCGCTGGACAGGGCGCGGGTTTCGGGGCGCGCGGCCGACGCGAAATCGGGGCGGAGCCACAAACAAAAAATCAATAATAATTTATTTTTAAAAAATATTGTTTTTCCTAATTTTGTCTAATAAATAATAATAATAATATATAATAATAATAATAATAATAATAAACTAAAATTGTTGTACAGTCCAATAATTCATAAATTCTAAAATTCTGGGTTTCACATTATGGATTTTCGAACGATGCATTAAACGAAGGAATTCTTCCTTGCGTTCTAAGGCACCACGGTCTTCAGAAGAAGATGGCGGCCCACCTCCGGAATGAGCAAAGACTGTTGGGGTCAGGCCAAAACTGTCGTGGAAGTTCTCCGCCCTCAGGGACGGGTCAACTTCCAGCAAAAACTCCACAGGCGCAGAGTGTAACTTCTCATCAGATGCTTTGCCGTTGTCACTGTTGTTCGTCCCCTTCTTCATGTTAGATGCCATGAGAATGAATAAAGACGAAGGTGCAACTTCATATTCATATATATACAACGGATATCGGTCCCCGCCAACTCTTCATCTTTCCAATAAATGGGCGCGTATCACTTAACGAGGGAGAAAGTAAAAACGACGTTTTGAAAAAGAGTGCCCCATAAATAGGTTCATCATTGGGAATGAACCGAGTATTTAATCCTTATCATGTGAAGTTTAACACGGAGAATGACCAGTGTAAATCGACATAGAGAATGTGCATTCTCTTTTATATTTAACACATAATGACATTCTCTGTATATTATAAAACGGAGAATGACATTCTGTGTGTTAGGTGACACAAAGAATGTCATTCTCCGTATCACATAACACGGAGAATGACATTCTGTGTGTTGGGTGACACAAAGAATGCCATTCTTCGTGTTATGTGACACGAAGAATGTTATTCTTCGTGCTAGGTGACACAGAAAATGACATTCTGTATGTTAGGTGATACAAAGAATGTCATTCTCCGTGTTATGTGACACGGAGAATGATATACTCCTTGTCAGGTGACACGGAGAATGACATTATGTGTGTTAGGTGACACACAGAATGACATTCTACGTGTTAAATCTCATTCTACGTGTTAATCTAGGATGGAGAATGGCATTTTAAGTGTTAAAACGAATAAAAATATTTATTCTCTGTGCCATTCTCCGTGTAATTCAGGACGGAGAATGATATTCTCCGTTTCGAGTAACACGGAGAATGGAATTCTCATTCGTTTTAATACTGGAAAATCCATTCTCCGTTTTAACTTACATGGAGAATGAACATTCTCATGCGTTATAACACTGTAAATGCCATTCTCTGTTTAATTCAACACGGAGAATGTCATTCTCCGTGTTGAATTAAACGGAGAATGGCATTATCATTTTAATTAAAACAGAAAATGTCATATTCTAATGTGTACTTTAATTTAACACGGAGAATGAACATTCTCATTTGTACTGTGAATGTCATATTATCCCTAATTTTATTATAGAATGCACCACAGATGTTACAAAGGACCATTACCAATGTAATCATAAAAAGCTCATTTTATTGAAATAAAAATTATAGAAAGAAGTTATTTTATTAATATGTGTTCAAAGGATCTATTACAGATTCAGAAAGACTTTAATATGTGTTCAAAGGATCTATTAAGATTCAGAAAGACTCAAACTGTTCTTCTACAAATGATCTATTACAAAGACTCATATTGTTCTTAAAGAAAGCATCTATACAAATTCAGAAAGGCCTAAAGAAGCATACAAGCAGGTTTATCTTCATAGAAGTGCAACCCTTATTCCTCCTTTCCTGTACCCGTAACCCCGAATGTCGGAATGAGCAGGACAAAGCACAACTTGTGGCTCTTCCGGTATAACGGGTGGCTCTGCCAAGGAAATGCTAGAATATTTCTGAGAAGGGCATAGCATGACACCCCAACTTTTTGACAAAGCACGAGGACTGACAAGATGTTGTTCAGGTTCGAACAAGGCCTTCCAATGTATCTCGAGATTCACTACTACGTGTTCTTCTACAATGACATAACTACTTTGAACGAAGAGATCCACATCCAACAGCCAACTAATGCCAGGCCATTCTCCTCTCAAAACTAAGTCAGGGTCGTGCATAATAGGAAGGAAAAATTTATGAAAGGCCCAAAAATTGGGTTTTACAGCAATTTCCAGTAATGGAAATGCTATAAAGATGATGGAGTTTGCTCCTCAAGAAAGCCCTTTATATAGGACATACTGTCCAATAAATACAGATGAACCTAATAGTCAGCATAATTAATCACATTTAATAGGTTCATTCCGCAAACTACTCAACTTTCCACCCCCAATAAAGAAGGTGGCATTTAATAGTTGTTATAAGTGTAATTTAAAATAGACAATGGTCTATCATGCATTGAATGATCATTCTCCGTATTAAATGATACGAAGAATGACATTCTCCATGATAATTAACACGGAGAATGACCATTCTCAGTGCTTTAAAACTAAAATAACCATTCTCCGTTTAAAAACACGGAGAATGGCATTCTCCGTCATACTTAACACGGAGAATCCATTCTCCGTGTTAAGTAAGACGGAGAATACCATTCTCCGTGTTATTTAACACGGAGAATGGCCATCCTCATCCATTTTAAAATTGGAATGACCATTCTCCGTGTTATTTAGCACGGAAAATATTTATTCTCCTATAAGTACAACAGAGAAAGAATATTCTCTGTGTTCATTAACACGGAGAATGGCCATTCTCCATGTATTTTAACACGGAGAATGGCATTCTCCGTTTTAAATTACACGAAGAATGGCACAGAATGGTCATTCCTCATTGTGAACTTGACACAGAATGGTCATTCAAAAATGATATATATATATATATATATATATATATATATATATATATATATATGGAACAATGTAATACAAGACAGCAGATGTAACAAAAAGACGCAGACACAGAAGAATATAACTGCATTTTCATATATACAGAATAATGTAATATAAGACGGAGCAGATGTAACAAAACGACACAAACACAGAAGAATATAACTGCATTTTCATATATACAGAACAATGTAATATAAAGTTCTTTCTTAGTACATTGTCATTTTCATAATGTGTTCATCATCTGTATTTGGACTTTTAAGCAACCTCTTAAGCCATTGTAACCTAACTTTTGTAATCCTATTGTGAATTATGTCATCGTCATTTCCACTTACTGGTATTGTGAAGGGATAAATCATCAAGCACTTCATAAAATATGCTGTGTACAAGAGGCAGTTGGGTGCTTTTTGTTGTGGGCAGTTTGAACGAAACTCCGTATTTATGCTTTCATACTCCATCGTCGTCTTGCATTTTTGCCTCATCATCTCAATTTTTCTCCTTATGATAGGCTCTAAGACCTCCCTCATATATTCTGCATCTGCTTTGCCCGATTCGTACGTGTTTTGCACCAAGGAGTTGTAATGTGCCCACTTGTACGAGCTGAAGTTGAATGTCAGGAGCGTATAGTGTTTTATTTATTCATTAAAGACAGACATGAATAGCCACTCTATGTCGTCCTGTAAACCCATAATTAGGTCTTCGACATCTGTTTTGAAATTTTGAATGATACCCTCTTTTACAGCTTCTCCATGAGATTGGCGAACGATGGACTGTTTTCCAAAAATAAAGACAGAATATCATTAGTTAGTTTTATCGGTGTACACATGAATAGGAGGGATGTTTCAGTTTTGATTCTTACCAATGTGTGGGGCAACATAAATATAGACCACTTATGTTGCACCTCTTCTGAATTTGATTGCGGTTCACTTCTTGATTTTTCTTGTTCTTGTTTCATCTTGATTATTATTATGTTTAGATACCAGCCACCATGTCTTGATAGTTGAATATGTCTTGCATGTCTATTGCTGTCAGGATAATTCCAACTTCATTTTGACTTGCAGCAGAACAATATACAAGATTACTGCACATAAATTTAGTTCAGTTAGATTAAATCAATAAAAATGGACAAAAATAATTGTGAAAAAAAGACGAAAAGAATATAGAAGAATACATACCCTGGATTCATCTTGCTTTTAAATATGAGGTCCTTGTAAAGCTTCTACAACTCTTTATCTGCCTCATTCCAAAGTCTGAGGTCCTCGCATTCCTTGAGTATTTTGCCATTTTTTATCAGTTCTGTAATTCTTGCTTCTTCTTTGGATGTTGAATCATCCTTTTTATTTTATTTTTTTGCTATGGGTTTGGGCTGAAGTTTTGGCTTTGAATCGTCCTTAATCTTCTGCATTTTTGTTGTATTCTTCCCTAAGGGAGTAAAATCATCATTAGTTATTACATCTGATGGTTTTGGCTTCCTCTTCCCCTTCCTAATCCTCTTTTGGATACTTCTGGTTCATCAGGTTTGTCAAGTTCTTGTTGAGGAATTTGTTGAGGCTCTGTAAGCTGCAATGCTTCAATTATGGGATTTTGATTATTGATTTCTTGATCCTTTTCAATGGCTTCTTTACTCAACAATTCAACTTCTCCTTGAAGCTTATTTTTCTCATCAGCGAGCCTTTTATTTGCTCGTCTCAGCTGCTCTGTTATTTGCACAGATATAAAACAAACATCAATGAAAAAAGAGTAAAGAACATTCTCAGTTTTAACAATGGAAAAGACATTCTCCGTGTCATTAGTACACGGAGAATGACATATCATTCTCCGTGTTAATTAAAACGGAGAATGTCATTCTCCGTGTTAATTAAAACGGAGAATGTCATTCTCCGTGTATAATTACACGGAGAATAAACATTCTCCGTGTAATTATACACAAAGAATTGTTCATTCTCCTACATGTAACAAGGAGAATGACATTCTCTGTGTAAGTTAAAACGGAGAATGTCATTCTCCGTGTTACTTAAAATGGAGAATGACATTCTCCGTGTAGATTTCAAACGGAGAATGAACAATCTCCTGCAACATAAAACGGAGAATGGCCATTTATCTGCAATAAAACATGGAAAATTACAAATCACAAATTTTAAAAAGAGAAGATTTTACCTTGTGTCGCATCCTTTTCAATCGCTTCTTTATTCAACAATTCAACCTTCTCTTGAAGCTCTTTTTTCTCCTCAATAAGCATGTTATTTACTTTTCTAAGCTGCTCTGTTATTTGCACTGTTATAAAACAAACAAGAATGGAAGGTACGATGTCAATTAAAAAACAGAGTAAAGAATTCTCAGTTTAACAATGGAAAAGATCATTCTCCGTGTTAATTTAACACGGAGAATATCATTCCCGTATTAAATAACACGGAGAATGGGCATTCTCTGTGCTATATTGAAACGGAGAATGGCATTTTACTGCAATAAAACATGTAGAATTACAAATCATAAATTTAAAAAAGAGAAGATTTTACCTTGTGCATTTAGCTCTTTAACTCTGTCGCTGAGCATTGAATTATCATCTAAAAGTTCAAGGTTCTGTGTTCTCAAATCCTCCAATTGCTTCACTGAATCCTCCATTGTGCTTTTGATTGCACGTTGATGGGCTTCTTGTGTGTTTAGCTTTTGAAGCTTTTCCGTGAGTCTACAGTTCTGTGCAAGCAGATCAGAATTATGTATTTTGATTTTCTCTAATTCATGTGCCGAGCTCTCCAAATCAGCTTTGACTGCACGGAGTTGTGCCTTTAGCTCTTTAATCTTTTCGAGGAACTTCTCGTTCTGTGCCTGAATATCAGAATTTTGTCTTCTTAAATCCTCCAATTCCAGTGCCAAGCCACCAATCGTGTCACTGATTTCGACTTGTTCGGCAGCAACCTCAGCCCCAGGTAACCGATCTTTCCCTGTCTCTCCCCTTCCCTCTTGTGGAACATCTTCTTGTAGAGGTTGCTCACCTTCTAGGTGTCCTCCTTCTTGGACAACAGATATGACCAAGTTTTTGAATATGTACGGAGAATTCATTTCCTGGGGGTATTCGGTCCTGAGGAAGGTTGAGATTTTGTACCCATCCCATGTGAAATTTTTTGGGTAATTTGGAATTGGTTCAAACTTCCTTTCCACAAGGGTAGTATATTCGGCAAACCAATATAGGAAGTATATTGTACAACCTTCCATTTTGGAGAAAACGTCGGAGTAATCCCCTCCCACACATTTACTTGTACTCCTCTTTATGCTATCCATGACATATTCCAATATTAACCTTGGCCAGCATATACTGTTGATAACTTCTATGCTGTCCACCAACGTAAAGAATTTGTACGACAAACTTGAACCGCCAGATTTAGGGAAGAATACAGTTTGGCACAAGTGGAAGATCAACAGCTTAACCAACTCATCTGGATTAGCAGTCTTATCTCCACTACGAAGCTGCTGTAATACTTGGAAGAACTTATTTTTTACTTCCTGGTTAGTGACTTTTGCTTGTGTGTCCTTGGAATTAGTCAGCAACCTTGTAAAATACGTTGTATATAGGCAATAAGATCCTGGTGCTGGTGGTTGTTTTTGTGTCTCTATTATCATTTTTTTGCAGTTAAAATTAGTCTCGCTCTCTTCCCTAAGCGGTAGACCGAAGATGGTTGCCACATCATCGACGCTTGGCACTATTTGGACAGTGTTGCTCAACTGAAAGTAACCCACACCTTTTTTGTCTTTCCTGTAGGTTCCTATCAAGTTCTCAAGGCCTTCTATTGCCTTCGCCAATTCCTTTGTCTCAACTCTGCTTTTGTAGAATACCTCAATTAAATTCCCAAAACCGGTATTCTTTAAAGATTCAATGACTGGCACGGGTAAACAACCGCCATTTACAGTGACAACCTCCATAAGTTCTAGAGTTGTTTTGAAAGTAGCACAGAAAACTCTAGAATCTTTATTCCTGATAGTAGTTTTTTCTACAAAAAAACATAAACAATAAATTAGGTTTATGATAACTGTTATCCATTGATATAAGAAGAAAAAGGTCATTCTCCGTTTACTTTTAAACGGACAATGATATTCTCTGTGTAAGTTATGAAGGAGAATGTCATTCTCCGTTTTAAATTACACGGATAAAGACAAATTGTTCATTCTCCTACATGTAACAAGGAGAATGACATTCTCTGTGTAAGTTAAAACGGAGAATGTCATTCTCCGTGTTACTTAAAATGGAGAAAGACATTCTCCGTGTAGATTTAAAATGGAGAATGAACAATCTCCTGCAACATAAAACGGAGAATGGCCATTTATCTGCAACAAAACATGGAGAATTACAAATCACAAATTTTAAAAAGAGAAGATTTTACCTTGTGTCGCATCCTTTTCAATCGCTTCTTTATTCAACAATTCAACCTTCTCTTGAAGCTCTCTTTTCTCCTCAACAAGCATGTTATTTGCTTTTCTAAGCTGCTCTGTTATTTGCACTGTTATAAAACAAACAATAATGAAAGGTACGATGACAATTAAAAAAACAAAGTAAAGAATTCTCAGTTTAACAATGGAAAAGATCATTCTCCGTGTTAATTTAACACGGAGAATATCATTGCCGTATTAAATAACACGGAGAATGGGCATTCTCCGTGCTATATTAAAACGGAGAATGGCATTTTACTACAATAAAACATGTAGAATTATAAATCATAAATTTAAAAAAGAGAAGATTTTACCTTGTGCATTTAGCTCTTTAACTCTGTCGCTGAGCATTGAATTATCATCTAAAAGTTCAAGGTTCTGTGATCTCAAATCCTCCAATTGCTTCACTGAATCCTCCATTGTGCTTTTGATTGCACGTTGATGGGCTTCTTGTGCGTTTAGCTTTTGAAGCTTTTCCGTGAGTCTACAGTTCTGTGCAAGCAGATCAGAATTCTGTCTTTTGATTTCCTCTAATTCATGTGCCGAGCTCTCCAAATCAGCTTTGACTGCACGGAGTTGTGCCTCTAGCTCTTTAATCTTTTCGAGGAGCTTCTCGTTCTGTGCCTGAATATCAGAATTTTGTCTTCTTAATTCCTCCAATTTTATTGCCAAGCCACCAATCGTGTCGCTGATTTTGACTTTTTCGGCAGTAACCTCAGCCCCAGGTAACCGTTCTTCCCCTGTCTCTCCCCTTCCCTTTTATGGAACATCTTCTTGTAGAGGTTGCTTACCTTCTAGGTGTCCTCCTTCTTGGCCAACAGATATGACCAAGTTTTTGAATATGTACAGAGAATTCATTTCCTGGGGGTATTCGGTCCTGAGGAAGGTTGAGATTTTGTGCCCATCCCATGTGAAAAATCTTGGGTAATTTGGAATTGGTTCAAACTTCCTTTCCACAAGGGTAGTATGTTCTGCAAACCAATGTTGGAAGTATTTTGTACATCCTTCCATTTTGGAGTAAACATCGGAGTAATCTCCTTCCACACATTTACTTGTACTCCTCTTTATGTTATCCATGACATATTCCAATATTAACCTTGGCCAGCATATACTGTTGATAACTTCTATGCAGTCCACCAACGTAAAAAATTTGTACGGCAAACTTGAACCGCCAGATTTAGTGAAGAATACAGTTTGGCACAAGTGGAAGATCAACAGCTTGACCAACTCATCTGGATTAGCAGTCTTATTCCACTACGAAGCTACTGTAATACTTGGAAGAACTTATTTTTTACTTCCTGGTTAGTGACTTTTGCTTGTGTGCCCTTGGAATTAGTCAGCAACCTTGTAAAATACGTTGTACATAGGCTATATAAGATCCTGGTGCTGGTGGTTGTTTCTGTGTCTCCATTATCAATTTTCTGCAGTTAAAATCAGTCTCGCTCTCTTCCCTAAGCGGTAGACCGAAGATGGTTGCCACATCATCGACGCTTGGCACTATTTGGACAGTGTTGCTCAACTGAAAGTAACCCACACCTTTTTTGTCTTCCCGGTAGGTTCCTATCAAGTTCTCAAGGCCTTCTATTGCCTTCGCCAATTCCTTTGTCTCAACTCTGCTTTTGTAGAATACCTCAATTAAATTCCAAAAATCGGTATTCTTTAAAGATTCAATGACTGGCACGGGTAAACAACCGCCATTTACAGTGACAACCTCCATAAGTTCTAGAGTTGTTTTGAAAGTAGCACGAAAAACTCTAGAATCCTTATTCCTGATAGTAGTTTTTTCTACAAAAAAAACATAAACAATAAATTAGGTTTATGATAACTGTTATCCATTGATATAAGATGAAAATGGTCATTCTCCGTTTACTTTTAAACGGAGAATGATATTCTCTGTGTAAGTTATGAAGGAGAATGTCATTCTCCGTTTTAAATTACACGGAGAAAGACAAATTGTTCATTCTCCTATATGTAACAAGGAGAATGACATTCTCTGTGTAAGTTAAAACGGAGAATGCCATTCTTCGTGTTACTTAAAACGAAGAATGACATTCTCCGTGTAGATTTAAAACGGAGAATGAGCAATCTCCTGTAACATAAAACGGAGAATGGCCATTTATCTGCAATAAAACATGGAGAATTACAAATCACAAATTTTAAAAAGAGAAGATTTTACCTTGTGCCGCATCCTTTTCAATCGCTTCTTTATTCAACAATTCAACCTTCTCTTGAAGCTTTTTTTCTCCTCAACAAGCATGTTATTTGCTTTTCTAAGCTGCTCTGTTATTTGCACTGTTATAAAACAAACAAGAATGAAAGGTACGATTTCAATTAAAAAAACAGAGTAAAGAATTCTCAGTTTAATAATGGAAAAGATCATTCTCCGTGTTAATTTAACACGAAGAATATCATTCCCGTATTAAATAACACGGAGAATGGGCATTCTCCGTGCTATATTAAAACAGAGAATGGCATTTTACTGCAATAAAACATGTAGAATTACAAATCATAAATTTAAAAAAGAGAAGATTTTACCTTGTGCATTTAGCTCTTTAACTCTGTCGCTGAGCATTAAATTATCATCTAAAAGTTCAAGGTTCTGTAATCTCAAATCCTCCAATTGCTTCACTGAATCCTCCATTGTGCTTTTGATTGCACGTTGATGGCTTCTTGTGCGTTTAGCTTTTGAAGCTTTTCCGTTTGAAGCTTTTTCGTGAGTCTACAGTTTTATGCAAGCAGATCAGAATTCTGCCTTTTGATTTCCTCTAATTCATGTGCCGAGCTCTCCAAATCAGCTTTGACTGCATGGAGTTGTGCCTCTAGCTCTTTAATCTTTTCGAGGAACTTCTCGTTCTGCACCTGAATATCAGAATTTTGTCTTCTTAATTCCTCCAATTCCAGTGCCAAGCCACCAATCGTGTCGCTGATTTCGACTTGTTCGGCAGCAACCTCAGCCCCAGGTAACCGTTCTTCCCTTGTCTCTCCCCTTCCCTCTTGTGGAACATCTTCTTGTAGAGGTTGCTCACCTTCTAGGTGTCCTCCTTCTTGGCCAACAGATATAACCAAGTTTTTAAATATGTACAGAGAATTCATTTCCTGGGGGTATTCGGTCCTGAGGAAGGTTGAGATTTTATACCCATCCCATGTGAAAAATCTTGGGTAATTTGGAATTGGTTCAAACTTCCTTTCCACAAGGGTAGTATGTTCTGCAAACCAATATAGGAAGTATATTGTACAACCTTCCATTTTGGAGTAAACATCGGAGTAATCCCCTTCCACACATTTACTTGTACTCCTCTTTATGCTATCCATGACATATTCCAATATTAACCTTGGCCAGCATATAATGTTGATAACTTCTATGCTGTCCACCAACGTAAAGAATTTGTACGGCAAACTTGAACCGCCAGATTTAGTGAAGAATACAGTTTGGCACAAGTGGAAGATCAACAGCTTGACCAACTCATCTGGATTAGCAGTCTTATCTCCACTACGAAGCTGCTGTAATACTTGGAAGAACTTATTTTTTACTTCCTGGTTAGTGACTTTTGCTTGTGTGCCCTTGGAATTAGTCAGCAACCTTGTAAAATATGTTGTACATAGGCTATAAGATCCTGGTGCTGGTGGCTGTTTCTGTGTCTTCATTATCACTTTTTTGCAGTTAAAATTAGTCTCGCTCTCTTCCCTAAGCGGTAGACCGAAGATGGTTGCCACATCATCGACGCTTGGCACTATTTGGACAGTGTTGCTCAACTGAAAGTAACCCACACCTTTTTTGTCTTCCCTGTAGGTTCCTATCAAGTTCTCAAGGCCTTCTATTGCCTTCGCCAATTCCTTTGTCTCAACTCTGCTTTTGTAGAATACATCAATTAAATTCCCAAAACCGGTATTCTTTAAAGATTCAATGACTGGCACGGGTAAACAACCGCCATTTACAATGACAACCTCTATAAGTTCTAGAGTTGTTTTGAAAGTAGCACGGAAAACTCTAGAATCCTTATTCCTGATAGTAGTTTTTTCTAAAAAAAACACAAACAATAAATTAGGTTTATGATAACTGTTATCCATTGATATAAGAAAAAAATGGTCATTCTTCGTTTACTTTTAAACGGAGAATGATATTCTATGTGTAAGTTATGAAGGAGAATGTCATTCTCCGTTTTAAATTACACGAAGAAAGACATTCTTCCTGTAAATTTACAAGGAGAATGACATTCTCCGTTTTAATTCGACACAGAGAATGACATTCTCCTTATAAATTTACAGGAAGAATGTCATTCTCCGTTGAAATCGAAACGGAGAATTTCATTCTCCCTGTAAATTTACAAGGAGAATGTCATTCTCCTTGTAAATTTACAAGAAGAATGTCATTCTCCATTTAAATCGACACGGAGAATGACATTCTCCATTTTAAAATACACCGAGAATGTCATTCTCCGTGTCGATTTAAACGGAGAATGACATTCTCCCTGTAAATTTACACGGAGAATGTTATTCTCCCTGTAAATCGACACGGAGAATGACATTCTCTGTGTATTTTAAAACGGAGAATGTCATTCTCCCTATAAATTTACAAGGAGAATGTCATTCTCCGTGTTAAATAAAACGGAGAATGACATTCTCTGTGTAATTTAAAACGTAGAATGTCATTCTCCCTGTGTAATTTAAAACGGAGAATGTCATTCTCCGTGTCAATCGACACGGAGAATGACATTCTCCATTTTAATTCCACAAGGAGAATGACATTCTCCTTATAAATTTACAGGGAGAATGTCTTCTCCCTGTAAATTTACACGGAGAATATCATTCTTCCTGTAAATTTATGTAACGCCCCAGTCCCAAAATACGTAGGACTAGGATACGTATACATGCCAGCTACGCATCGAGAGGACTCCAACCCAGCTCGAATACGTATAAGCTGTCTGGTTTCCTAAAGCAATCTACAAATATCTCAATCCACTGAAGATAAACTCTTGTATAAACCAAGTAAACTAATGCTGGTCAGACATTAACAAACTTGTTACTACAAGTAGCAAGAAGAGATAATAAACAATAAAGTGGACCAGACTCTAATGCAATTATCTTGAACAAGCTTCTAATGAAAGATAAAGCTTGTAAAACTAGGCTATACAGCAGCAATGTCAAAGTAATATAATATAGGACAAAATCTAATTACGGAAGAGAATAATAAAATATCAACTAAATATACCTGCAGTCTTGGTGTAGCAACGTTATCCATCAATGTATCATATCTTCTGCTAATACCTGGAGAGATCACCAGGTCCTCAGAGGACTAGCAAGATACATAACATACATGACTACTGTACAGTAAATAACATGCAGAATTAAGTAGAGAAATGTAAATAGACAAAGATCAATAAGATGTCTCAATATCATAACGCCATGGGATGCTCCCAACCTTGAGACAAAAGATAAGTCTCTACTACCGTAATGCCATGGGACACTCCCAGTCATAGAGACGGGATAACAGGTCGATAAGAAGTCTCTAATACCATAACGCCATTGGACGCTCCCAGTCCTAGAGATATCAAGGCTAATGTCGAATCAATCAATCACGACTATAGGTCAAGTCAAGCTTAAGGGCGAAGGTAGATGACTAGTCAAAATTGTCACAAGAATTGCGTAGAACAATAACGGCATAAGATGGCTTAATAAGGAACGTGCACGTAAAATAAGAAAGTAGAAGTAACATAAACATTAATGAAAGATATGAAGTAGAACTGGAAAGAGATAACGATATAGAATATGTATGTAAATACTGTAAAGTTTGGCAAGGTGTACTTGCCTGGTGTCGCGCTGTGAATCTGAAACGTCGCTCCCGCGTCAACGCCGCCGGAACCCGGCGCTCCTAGATAATTAATTAACTAAATTAACCCACTACTCATGAACTTACAATATGACTTAATTAGTCAAGATAATGTTTTAAGATTATATTCAATTTCTCGTGGAACCTTTTAGACCCATACAATCACACACAGGCTCCACGAGACACCGAACAAAGTTTTTGGGTTTCCAACTCCCAATTAGTCAGTTATATTGCTACTTCAATCATATACTTAAAAATCATATAAAAATCATAAGAATATTATTTAAACTAATTTTCTATAGATTTATCTCAGAATTTTTAGAATTTATATTTCTAAAGAATTATAATACTAGTTGTCTATCGGGTCGACTAGTCTGCCCAAAATTTGTCTAGAACTTCATTAATTATCTAAAATGATAAAAATCCTCAAAATATAATTTAAACAGAATTAAAATGCCCTAAATATTAAAATATAAAATTTTGATGTAAGAGTTTCATGGTACTAATGGTTTGGAATCTTCTAGGTCAACAAGTCACCCGTAAATGACTAATTTTGACCTATAATTTTTTTGACCAGAATTGAATTGATAAATTCGTGAAAAATACTTAAAAATTCTAATTTAAATATATTAACCTACATAAAACTTAGTTTTGAAAAATTCCTACATAAACTTATAGTTCCTTCACAATATGGTAAGTTTTGGCTCTACCGAAATATGAAAATAGCTATCATAATTTATGAAACTTTTATGGGTGAAAATACTACCCAAGAGACATCAAAATACTATTTCTATAGAATTAATACCATGATTTTTTTAAATTTATAGCATAGATTTGGGATGGAAAAATTAGGATTTCTTACCAAAAGTCCTTGCTAGTTGGGTTGTGGAGGCTTCTCCTTGCTAAAGCTCCCACCTTTATTACTATCCTTACTTTCTAATCCTCTCTTGATGAGTTTGGAGGGGTTGGCAATGTTTCTAGATGGTTGGATGGAGAAGATAGAGTTTTTAGGGTTGGTTTGGTGGAGTTTGGGAAGAAGGATGAAAGAAGGAGCCTTTATGGAGGAGGATGAGTTATGTGATGGAGGGGATGATGTAGTAGAGGGAAGGGGATGCTATTTTCGAAATTAATGGTAAAGGAGCTGCTCTTGGGTGATAAATAAGAGTTTTTGGTGTTAGGGTTAGGGTTTTGATAAGGGTTGCTATATATATGGGCCTATAGGTTGAGTTTATATATGTAGGAGGGTGTTTCCATGCATGGCATGGCCCGCCAATGTAGGGGATTATTTTTGGACAAAAATTATATGAAAATAATCTTTGGTTGGTCATATATGGGGTCCACATGGATTGGTTTGGTTATTTGATGAGTTGGCTAATTGATTGATTGAGGATTTAAATAAAAGGTTTCCTAATATGGAACTACTTAGATTTCTAAATATAAATGCAATCTAAATCTGAATTAAATATACAATATATATATATATATTTTTTTTTAATATATATTAATGTCCAACATGCCTACATAGGTTTGGGTTGGACTTTGGGTCAAATATAAACTAATGCCAACTAGGATTACATGTTGACACTTTCTATAAATAGAAACTTTCCAAAATTGAAAACATATTAATAATAATAATAATATATATAGATACAAAATATATATCAACATGAAGGTATTTGAGAGTAATACTTGTCTATTTAGATTGGGATTTGGTTCGGGTCAAGTCGGGGCTAAATTTGTACAACCGGGTCTCCTAGAAAGTCAATAATCTAATAATTAAATAAATAAATTATCGGTGGAGGTTAATTCGCAACTTGGCCTGGTTTTCCTATTTAGAACACACCTATGGCTCGGCTTTTCCTACCATGGGTAATAGACTAGTCAAAGTACACGACTACACTATCCGTGCAAAAATTCTTAGTCGATATGTATCTCAAACTTGACCATAACTAAGGCCATATATATAATAGTAGACTATTATAAATATAATCATATGCACAAAATTGTAATTAAATCTAATTGACTGTATAACATCGCAAAATAAATCCATAATAATTATACTGTCATGGCAACCTAACATGGCTTTCTACCAGTGGGGTTGGCTAGGCTAGGGTCCAAGTATATTTTCTAATCCAATCGAACTCTAAGAGTCAACCAATAAGTCTCTTGTGCCATTCGTAATTAAATAGCACATGAAGACTCGATTGAGTGGCACACTTTTAACATGTGCATCGTAGGCTCAAAATGAGTCAAAATCATAATTGGGTCGAATAGTTTTGATTTATGTCGAGTCCCGAACTCACGTGGGAAGTTAGGTCTGGAATTATGGTAAATAATCTAATTGCCTAAATTTGATCTGAAGTTGCGCAAAGTCAAAAGAATGCTAGAAAACAAGTTTGGATGGGACATAATATATCATGTTGAAGGTCATCCTGTCAACTACAAAACTCATGAAGTACGTTTCAAGAGATAGGCATGTCTTGTGCTCCAAAAATCAAAGACACGAAAGAGTACATATATAATCATAATTGAATATACAATATAACCTAATAATTAGAAATATTAAAAAAATAATTCCTAAAAATCAGGGTCCTCACAATCTACCCTCCTTAAAAGAATTTCATCCTCGAAATTAAAATAAGGTTCACTAACAAAGAACCGTGCTAAAGTAACTAGAAATAGTTTAAAGGATATGCTAGGTCACTACAGTGTCTCATAATAAGTCAAGTAATAATCAAGCCTAAACAATTTTGATTTGCAACAATCGTAAAGCTATATATGGTTATCTCTAGTCGCTCTTTTTGGTACTAGTGGTCTTGCAACGATCATGTTTGTCACCCCCAGTTTTCAGAAACAGGGATATTTTTTTCATTTTATATTTTTGAATATTTTTAAAATTTATTTTATTATTTATGATATTATTTTGGGGTTGAAATTTACTTTATTATTTATGATATTGTTTTGGGGTTATTTGAGTCGGGTTCGAATTTCAACTCAATCCAACTTGAAACGGGGACCCGGGGGGTAGTTTGACTCTAGTAGGACCCAAACACTAGTTAGAAATGGCCAACATGATATTAATTTTAGTCTACATGATATTAATTTTAATTAGTAGTTAGACTAATTATTTATGGATAGGTTTAGTTTAATTAGAGACTTAAAACTAGACTAAATTGACCTCAAACTTTAACCCATTCCTAATTTAAATCAAATAGATTAGTGGAGGATATTTTGGACATTCAAATAGGGGACACCTCACTATTTTTGGGCAGCCACCTATGGGGGGGATAAGGAGTGAATCACTCCTTCATTCATTTGTTTTCATCCACTTTCTCTCTCTTGTTCTTCCCTAAATTAATATAGAGATGAACCTTCATTGATTTCATCTCCAAATTAACCCCTTCTTCCACCAAATCTTCTTTATTTCTTCTCTACTCTATGATTAGAGGGTGCTAGCCAAGTTTGGGAGGATTCGGAGCTCGTTCGTGTCCTTTTAGAATCTCTACGTGTCGGTGTCGTGTCGAAAGGATTTTCCTTTGAATCTCTCTTCTGGAAGGTATAATCTCTCCTCTAATCTATCCCTACATGCATATAGAAATATTTTGAACCCATAAAAATGACCCACATGGTTGTATCTCCATTTGTGTTTATTTCGTGTCCATTTGGAGGTCATAGGAGTGTCCTTTGTGTTGTGGTTGTGTCCATGTAGGAAAACCCCAAATTTGGACACACTATGTGTTGTTGTTATGTATGAATGAATTATTACATGTTTATTCTCATATTTTTGTATTAGAGATGTGTTCTATAGTGTCTCATATATATATATTAGTGTAGAGAGTGAGTTCTTGATATATTATGTTATATACTTGTGTTTCTTTTGTCTCAAACTACCTAAATTCGTCATAATATTTATCCACATTTTTAGTAGCAATAGCAACTTAGAAATGTCATAACTTTTAGCTTAAAACTCCGATTTATCTCCCATTTTTTTAAAAGAACCGTATAGAAGTTAGCTTTTCAAATATATATTTTAATAAGCCAAATTGGTTCTAAAAATTTCTGTAAAATTATTTGAGTGTCAGCTGTACGAAAGACGAACGTGTTTCGGTGTTTTTGCGATTCCGGGAGCTTCCGGACACGAAAATGCGATCCGTTTAAAGTTTCGGAAAGCTAACACAAAGATCTATAACATACTTTAATTCTAGAATTTAATGAATGCTTAATTTGTACAGTATTGATTTTAAGTAGAAGATTACTATACGACATATGCATTTTGTGTATCCTTGTATGTACAAATATGTATGTATGCATGTGTATATATATATGTGTGTGTGTGTGTTAAGAGAATGTAATATATATATAGTATGCATAAATGATATAATGTATGAAAGTATATAATATATTCAAATATGTATGTATAGGTGCATGTATGAATGAATGAATGCAATGCATGAATGAATGGATGAAATACAAGCATGTGGGTAATGCAAGGTATTGAAACATGTATGCAAGTATCCATATGTAAGTAAGTAACATAATCAAGTATAAATGTATGCTATATATGAATGCCAACATAATAGAAATGTATGATGCCATATTAGCACTTAGCACCATGTTCATATGTTAAAACCCCCTTCTACATGTTGACAGTAACCCCAAGCATGAATACACATAAAACCTACTTACTGTTATGAGTAAACCCTTTGATGTATAAATAAACCCTTTTGTTATGATTAACACCCACACACACACATGCTAAACCTATACTTTACATGTTATTTCTTCTATGTAACACAATGAACCCTTGCTAAATGTTATCCTTCTAACATAACCCCCTCACACTTGAACACATTGTACTGCTATGTACACATTGCCATATCCACATTCATATATCACTCACTCCTTGTCTTTATGCACCTTGCTTGTAATAAAAATATATATGAATATATATGTAATGTGTGTTTAATAACTTGTGTAGCTTTGTGATTTTGTGTGAGTGTTAGTCTAGGCTTGGTTAGGCCTAATGAGACTTGTTAGTCTAGGTTTAGACCTAGTACTGTCTAGTTAACCTAGTTTGACTAGTACGGTTGACCAGAGTTGACCAAGAGTTAACTTTGACCTAGAATCATGTAGAATGCATAGTAGAGCTTTATTTTACCATTTTGGACTTGTTGTGACTTGTGCTGTTCTAAATAGGAGCCAGAGACCTCTCCTCGGATAGTACATTTCCTTTGGACATTCAGATAGCAGGCGAGTACATTCTCTGATAGTTCTCTTATTTATTTTTTAATTACTGTACTTCAGTTCTAGTTAGTTGTATGTTATTCTCTGTTACAACACATATGGATATTTCTGGATTCATGTATATGACACACATTTATTATCTGGCCTCTATTACTGGAATTATTTTGGAATCATTTACTGGTATCTTCATATTACTGGCTGGACTCATCTTGAATCATTGTGTCAGAATTCTGGATTCACTTGCTGGGAGAGAAAATATTAGAGTAAGACATGTAGACATACCCCATTTCTGGAATCACCCTTTGCTGGAATCAAACTGGAATGATAGCCATCTCACACCCGGCCAGGTGTATGATGTGCCGGATTACCCATAGCCGTTTACATGTCGATCTCGGTATTTTAAAACACATTGCTAGAGTATATGCTGGACTCATCCTGGAATCATTGATCACTATAACTGGAATCGTCCCTTACTGGATTCATCTTGTATTAGATTCATCTTGTACTGGACTTACATTGGAGTTACACTTGTCTACATTGCTGTCTGGACTTTATATCATATTACCCTGGTTCAGCTAGTTCTATTTTTACAGTCTTCATTGCTATGATTCTTCTCTTGTTTAGTCACTTACTTCCCTTGCACTTTATCTGTCTTTTTTACCATCACCTGAATATAAACTGCCATTTTCATCAATACAACTGTCTATAACTGCTTTATAGTTCTCTGTCATTTACTTGGGTTTTCTAAATAAGATTGTGTTCGTTTCTGTCCTGACTGGACCTGTTGATAAATTTTAAAAATAGCCTGGAGGTTTCCTGCTAGCCTAGAGGAGACACAGTAGAGGTTGTTAGATAGCTAGGGTTTTGCTTATAGTTTATTTCAGTTGTCTTGAGTTGTATTTATGGATTACTGTATTTGAGCATTGAGATGTATTTTTGGGTTGTGTATCTTAGACACTTAGACTTCTATCTGCTGTATCCCTTTTGGATTTCATGTTTTATCTATCTTCCATTATGCTCTACCTTAGATGTGATTGAGACTGTATCTGCTATGTCACCCCCATTCGGGGAGTATAAACTGTTTAGCTTTATATTGTTAGATGTTGTGACCTAGGACAGCGTTCTACCGCCGACACTGCGGCGTAGGCTGGACGTACCCACTTTTCGTGCCCTTACTCTAGGGTACGGGTCGTGACAATGTTGAAGGCTTGCCCTCCTAACCATTTTATCAAGACAATTATATAAGTCTCCCTTCACCTAACCAAGTTAAGTGATACCTATCAATCTGTCAAATCCTAATTTTATAATTGACAGGATATAATAGTAAATGGGTTGGGTTAGGCTATGTCTAGTTTCATCTCTTAGAGGGTCGATCTCTACACTAAAACTACCACTCTATTCTTGATCAAGTGGCCACCATAAGGCATAACCCAGTATGATCATATATATATATGCCTATAATGAGAACGTCTACCCACCTTTGGTCAAACTACCTCATCAAACGCATGATGTCCTATGGCATATGGCATCTCTAATCCTACATATCTATCAAGCAATCACAATACAATAAGCAAACTAACTTACACTATAACTTAAGATTTTTTTTTTGTTAAATCCTATATAGCACGATTATTCGTCACTCTAAAACTGGAAGGGACGAGAAGCAATGATACGAGAAAGCAAGGGAATAGTAATCGAGAGTAAATGCGAAGTTCAAGGGCGGTAGAAAATTTCTAAAAGAATTATCAAAGCAGTTGTGGATTGAGATTCCTAAGGGTTTAGTCATGTTCGCAGGCCCGCTCGGTACAGTGACGTAACCGAAACGGCTAACTCGACCTGCATGGGCCACCAAAAAAATATGTAACGCCCCAGTCCCAAAATACGTAGGACTAGGATACGTATACATGCCAGTTACGCATCGAGATGACTCCAGCCCAGCTCGAATACGTATAAGCTGTCTGGTTTCCTAAAGCAATCTACAAATATCTCAATCCACTGAAGATAAACTTTTGTATAAACCAAGTAAACTAATGCTGGTCAGACATTAGCAAACTGGTTACTACAAGTAACAAGAAAAGATAATATACAATAAAGTGGACCAGACTCTAATGCAATTATCTTGAACAAGCTTCTAATGAAAGATAAAGCTTGTAAAACTAGGCTATACAACAGCAATGTCAAAGTAATATAATATAGGACAAAATCTAATTACGGAAGAGAACGATAAAACATCAACTAAATATACCTGCAGTCATGGTGTAGCAACGTCATCCATCAATGTATCATATCTTCAGCTAATACCTGGAGAGATTACCAGGTCCTCAGAGGACTAGCAAGACACATAATATACATGACTATTGTACAGTAAATAACATGCAGAATGAAGTAGAGAAATGTAAAATAGACAAAGATCAATAAGATGTCTCAATATCGTAATGCCATGGGACGCTCCCAATCTCGAGACAAAAGATAAGTCTCTACTACCGTAATGCTATGGGACACTCCCGGTCCTAGAGACGGGATAACAGGTCGATAAGAAGTCTCTAATACCGTAATGCCATTGGACGCTCCCAATCCTAGAGATATCAGGGCTAGTGTCGAATCAATCAATCACGACTACATGTCAAGTCAAGCTCAAGGAAGAAGGTAGAAGACTAGTCAAAATTGTCACAAGACTCGCGTAGTACAATAATGGCATAAGATGACTCAATAAGGAACGTGCACGTAAAATAAGAAAGTAGAAGTAACATAAACATGAATGAAAGATATGAAGTAGAACTAGAAAGAGATAATGATATAGAATATGTATATAAATACTGTAAAGTTTGGCAAGGTTTACTTGCCTGGTGTCGTGCTGTGAATCTGAAACGTCGCTCCCGCGTCAACGCCAGCGGAACCCGACGCTCCTAGATAATTAATTAACTAAATTAACCCACTACTCATGAACTTACAATATGACTTAATTAGTCAAGATAATGTTTTAAGATTATATTCAATTTCTCGTGGAACCTTTTCGACCCATACAATCACACACATGCTCCACGAGACACCGAACACAGTTTTTGGGTTTCCAACTCCCAATTAGTCAGTTATGTTGCTACTTCAATCATATACTTAAAAGCCATATAAAAATCATAAGAATATTATTTAAACTAATTTTCTATAGATTTATCTCAGAATTTCTAGAATTTATATTTCTAAAGAATTATACTACTAGTTGTCTATCGGGTCGACTAGTCTACCCAAAATTTGTCTAGAACTTCATTAATTATCTAAAATGATAAAAATCCTCAAAAATATAATTTAAACAGAATTAAAATGCCCTAAATAATAGAATATAAAATTATGATGCAAGGGTTTCATGGTACTAATGGTTTGGAGTCTTCTAGGTCAACAAGTCACCCGAAAATGACTAATTTTGACCTATAATTTTTCCAACCAGAATTGAATTAATAAATTTGTGAAAAAAAATGCTTAAAATTCTAATTTAAATATATTAACCTACATAAAACTTAGTTTTGAAAAATTCCTACATAAACTTATAGTTCCTTCATAACATGGTAAGTTTTGGCTCTACCGAAACATGAAAATAGCTATCATAATTCATGAAACTTTTATGGATGAAAATACTACCCAAGAGACATCAAAATACTATTTTTACAGAATTAATACCATGATTTTTACAGATTTATAGCATATATTTGAGATGGAAAAAATTAGGATTTCTTACCAAAAGTCCTTGCTAGTTGGGTTGTGGAGGCTTCTCCTTGCTAAAGCTCCCACCCTTATTGCTATCCTTGCTTGCTAATCCTTTCTTGATGAGTATGGAGGGGTTGGCAATGTTTCTAAATGGTTGGATGGAGAAAATAGAGTTTTTAGGGTTGGTTTGATGGAGTTTGGATGGAAGAATGATGAAAGAATGAGCCTTTATGGAGGAGGATGAGTTATGTAATGGAGGGGATGATGTAGTAGAGGTAAGGGGATGCTATTTTCAAAACTAATGGTAAAGGAGCTGCTCTTGGGTGATAAATAAGAGTTTTTGGTGTTAAGGTTAGGGTTTTGATAAGGGTTGATATATATATGGGCCGTTGAGTTTATATACGTAGGAGGGTGTTTCCATGCATGGCATGGCCCGCCAATGTAGGAGATTATTTTTGGACGAAAATTATATGAAAATAATCTTTGGTTGGTCATATTTGGGGTCCACATGGATTGGTTTGGTTATTTGATGAGTTGGCTAATTGATTGATTGAGGATTTAAATAAAATGTTTCCTAATATGGAACTACTTAGATTTCTAAATATAAATGCAATCTAAATCTGAATTAAATATACAATATATATATTTATTAATATATATTAATGTCCAACATGCCTACATAGATTTGGATTCGACTTTGGGTCAAATATAAACTAATGCCAACTAGGGTTACACTAGGATTACATGTAGACACTTTCTATAAATAGAAACTTTCCAAAATTGAAAACATATTAATATTAATAAAATATATATACAAAATATATATCAACATGAAGGTATATGAGAGTACTATATGTCTATTTAGATTGGAATTTGGTTCGGGTCAAGTCGGGGCTAAATTGGTACAACCGGGTCTCCTAGAAAGTCAATAATCTAATAATTAAATAAATAAATCATCGGTGGAGGTTAATTCGCAACTTGGCCTGGTTTTTCTATTTAGAACACATCTATGGCTCGGCTTTCCCTACCATGGGTAATAGACTAGTCAAAGTACATGACTACACTATCCGTGCTAAAATTCCTAGTCGATATATATCTCAAACTTGACCATAACTAAGGCCATATATATATAATAGTAGACTATTATAAATATAATCATATACACAAAATTGTATTTAAATCTAATTGACTGTATAACATCCCAAAATAAATCCATAATAATTATACTGTCATGGCAACCTAACATGGCTTCCTACCAGGTGGGGTTTGCTAGGTTAGGGTCCAAGTATATTTTCTAATCCAATCGAACTCTAAGAGTCAACGAATAAGTCTCTTGTGCCATTCGCAATTAAATAGCACATGGAGACTCGATTGAGTGACACACTCTTAGCATGTGCGTCGTAGGCTCAAAATGAATCAAGACCATAATTGGGTCGAATAGTTTTGATTTATGTCGAGTCTCGAACTCACGTGGGAAGTTAGGTCTGGAATTATGATAAATAATCTAATTGCCTAAATTTGACCCGAAGTTGCGCAAAGTCAAAAGAATGCTAGAAAACAAGTTTGGATGGGATATAATATATCAAGTTGAAGGTCATCATGTCTACTACAAAACTTATGAAGGACGTTTAAAGAGATGGACATGTCTTGTGCTCCAAAAATCAAAGACACGAAAGAGTACATATATAATCATAATTGAATATACAATATAACCTAATAATTAGAAATATTAAAAAAATAATTCCCAAAAATCAGGGTCCTCACAATTTACAAGGAGAGTGTCATTCTCCGTGCTAAATAAAATGGAGAATGATATTCTCTGTGTAATTTAAAACGGAGAATGTCATTCTCCTTGTGAATTTACTGGAAGAATGTGTGAAACCCGTAACTTTTAGTTTAATTATTTTGAATAACTTGAATGAGATAATTCTAGAAATTCAAATTTTGTTAAATTTTCTAATTGAATGTTGGTTAGATTAATATTCTGATAGAAAATTATTTTCAAAATAATGAACTTGGATTTTTGTCTGGCTCAGACCCGAACCCAAATTTTGAACCTAAAAATATCTTTAAATTAATGTTAGGAGTTAATAAATTTTAGTTACAACTTTTCTTAAGGAAAAGGATATTTAAATTTTTGTTTCTTTAGCCATGGTTTAGAGCCCATCATATAAAGTCCAAACCAATAGTATATCCCCAACAACCCATTAAGCCATGTAGCCCAAATCCAAATACTCACATAAACCCAATAGCCCATTAAGCTTATATTTTCTTTTCTCTCTCATTTACAACCCATTAAACCATTAGTTGATAACCCACTTAGCTCTGAAGAGAAACCATTCTCTTCATTTTCCCTCTGTTGAAAACCGATGGCCATCGGTTTTGGCCGCTCCCCAACCGTCGGCTCATCCTTTCCCCTTCCGTAACCGCCGTCGACCCTTCAAGATCTGGTAACCCCCTCTTCTCCTCTCCTATTTAACCCTCTTCCATCCTTCCTTTCACCATCACCAACAAACTCCCAAAAAAAATCCCCAAACCTCCGTGTCCTAATCTGGTGACCGACCCGAGCTCTGTTGGCCGAGCCACTGCTAGGCGGAGCATCCCGAGCGGGCGACCTAGCTGCCGTCCCCTTGACCCAGCGCCACATTCCGGCCATTTCGCGGAGCCCACCCGTCGGATCCGTCCCACGCGGCCAAGCCAGCGTCGGCTCACCGCGGGTTCGCCTCCGCGCGTGCCCCTCCGGCCGTGCGTGCCCCTCTGCGCCGCCGTCGAGTCACTCCCCGGCGACCCGATCTCCTCCAGCGGCTTTTTGCCGAACCCCCGAGCTCCGGCGCCACCCGCGAGTCTTTGGCTCCTTTTCGGGACGTTTCCCCGTTCTCTGGTGCTGTTTCCGTAGGATCCGCTCCTAGGCGTGGCCGTGCACTCTGTCAGTGTTCCGAGTCCGAGACATCACTTCGGATTCCTTCGTTTTTCGGTAACTTCTGTTAGTCCCATAGTTCTCTTAGTCTATGATGAAATCTGGTCCAGGAATTTTCTTCGGAAAATTCGGGTTTTCGGCTACGTTTCTGGTTTCGGACAGTTGTCCTCTGACTTTTGGGTTCTGTGTTTTTACGCGAACTCTTTGGAAAGAGTTCTGTGGGTTCGTTTGGAAATTATTGGTTTTCCGAAAATATTTCGGATGCTGTGGTTTAGCCAATATTAATTGGATTATGGTTCTGTTGGTTTTTTTAGTATTTTGTTATGTGGGAATTCCTTGATTCATGTTGGCTCGGGAAATTCCTTAGTATCTGTGGACTTGGAAATTTTGTATATGTTGGGTTGAGATTATTTTTCAGGAAAATCGACGCGTTTCCCAGTTTTGGGTTATCCCGAAAATAGAGGGAATGCTGTCGAAATTTTTATAAAAATTTGATTATATGATTTTAAAACAATTTTCGGAAATGATATTATTTTAGAACGACGACCTTATTGGTCAGTGGGCCCCCAGTGAAATGCAAACGCACCGGTCTGTCCGGACGTTGAGGCAGAGTAGCTGTAAATGAAGATTGGACCAGTTCTGAGACTCATTCTATTTTATTCTTAAATTAGAATTATTAGTTATTATTATTATGTAAATTTTGTAGGACTAACAGTTTCTTTCTCTTATTTTAATTCATGGAAATGTAAGAGCATAAGCTCATTTGTTTATTTTTTTGTAAATTGTAATAAGTAGGAATTAGCTGTGGATTTTTCTGGGATTGTGAATACGTAGGATTAATTAATATTAATTAGTTAGAAATTCACGATTTTCTCATTTAAAGAAAAAAAAAATGTATTTATATATATATAATTATAAAAAATACAAAAATTGTCCCAATAAATTGATAAAAACAAGTTTTTCGAAATAAAATATAAATTTAGATTTCCTTAATTGTAACGCACTAGAAAAACGTATTTTTGATTGTGTTGGTTAATACAAGATTAAAATTGGCTAGGAGACAAAATCTAGAGATTGTAACTAGATAATTCTAGAGTTGTGGTTTCTGAGACAAAATTTCCGGAATGTAGGACTTCAAAGAAGAGTGTGACTGTTCAAATTCTGAAGTACAAATCTCGTCCAACTTGGGAAATTTAAGGCAAGTACATTTATGTTGATTACAATTATTTAATAATCACTTCACTACAATTTTAAATCACTGTTCAAACACGAATTCTTTCGGGAGTATTGATTGTACTGTTGGGAACTGGGGGAGTAGAGTAGTGGATATGACCAAATCCAAAATTAGGATAACTGACTGTATTAGCTTTCCCCTCTTCACACGGGGACAAGCCATACCGTATCGCTAAGATACTACTGTAACCCAATCCGGTCATATTCATTACCTATTCACAACACTGTACTGTAGAATTTTAAAAACTGTTTCATCTTCAAATTATTTAAAAGTGCATAATTTTATTGTTAAATTAATTGTCAAGATTAGCATAAATTGTACTTTGCTCCTTTCCTGACTGGATCCCCGTAGGTACTACTGATGACCTGGAGATGCTGATCAATACCTACTATGATCCTGATATGTACCCGGCGGTACTTCCACCTGACGAGGATGTTGTGGCATCACCATAGATGCTACTTTTGTTTGAGAGTTTAGTTGTTTCTTTGTTATTTCAAGTTTATGAATCCTTGTAACAGAACAAGTATTAATTTATCGTTTAAATAAATGTTGTGGCAAACTTAGTTTCAAAATGTTGTTGATCACCTGCATATGGATTACAGCTTACTGTCGCCGTCTCATCAACGGTGCAGGCTGGGCATTATCCGATTCGACCCAAGTATTTGGGGACCGGGTCGTGACAGAATGTCATTCTCCGTGTCAATAAAACGGAGGATGACATTCTCTGTGTAATTGAAAACGGAGAATGTCATTCTCCCTGTAAATTTACAAGGAGAATGTCATTCTCCGTGTCAATCGACATGGATAATGACATTCTCCGTGTCGATTTAACACGGAGAATGACATCTTCCCTCATAAATTAGAAGGGAGAATGTCATTCTCCGTTTTAAATTACACAGAGAATGTCATTCTCCCTGTAAATTTACAAGGAGAATGTCAATCTCCGTGTGGAATTAAAACGAAGAATGTCATTCTCTGTGTAATTTAAAACGGAGAATGTCATTCTCCCTATAAATTTACAAGGATAATGTCATTCTCCGTGTTAAATAAAACGGAGAATGACATTCTCTGTGTAATTTAAAACGGAGAATGTCATTCTCCCTATGAATTTACAGGAAGAATGTCATTCTCCGTGTCAATCGACACGGATAATGACATTCTCCGTTTTAATTCCACACGGAGAATGACATCCCCCTGATAAATTAGAAGGGAGAATGTCATTCTCCGTTTTAAATTACACAGAGATTGTCATTCTTCCTGTAAATTTACAAGGAGAATGTCATTCTCCGTGTGGAAATAAAATGGAAAATGTCATTCTCCCTGTAAATCGACAAGGAGAATGTCATTCTCCGTGTTAAATCGACACGGAGAATGACATTTTCCGTATCGATTGATACGGAGAATGACATTCTCCTTGTCGATATACAGAGGAGAATGATCAAGACCATTCTTAGTAATATTTAACACGGAGAATGATCAACGAATCATGAAAATAAGTTAAATTATACCTTCTTTTTGGGTAGCAGACTTCTTCTCCCTATATGCAATTTTTTTTACTTATCCGTTTCTTTGATCCTCCGTCATTCTCTTTTGGATTTGATGATGGTGATTCTCCGTCACTCCCTTTTTGATTATCTGCTTCTTGATTTGATAAAGTTTTCGCTGGTGACGACATTGTGCGAATATCTCGAATGAGATGAACGTTTGAAATTTTTTGGAGGAGAAATCCTATATTTTGGAGGAACTTTTGAAGATTTTTAGAGAAACCCTAGACTTTGGAGGAGAAACTGATCGGCTTATCAAAGAAGAGAGAGTACGAAACGTTTTTTTGCTTTTTGTTTTTAAATAGCAGAGTTCGAATTTTTTTGAAAAAAAAAAAAGAAGGAAGGGCAAAAAGGTCATTCGGAACCCGATTTTATATATTAATAGATAATTCTGGGCACGCGATGAAATATTATTTTGCTGTGGATTTTACATAAAACTTTTATAATTTTTGGACATTTCGTAAATTTCTCCTATAAAAATTTAGTTGACAATTAGAGTTCCCTATTATATATTGGTCTTTATCCAAAGGGTTTACAAGTGTGTCTGGTTTTCCAAGAGACCCATTTATTCCATTTATGCTACGACATGGGACAACGACAACTACCCAATAGTCTGAACCATTTTTAAAACGCGGTCTAACCATTTAACTAGATGGATTTTTGTTTCATTACTTCATACTTCTTAGTGATAATTATGGACCATATGGAGTACATTTTTGTTCGTCCATCAAAATTTAAATGGAATTGACACGTGTCAATCCTTTATTGAAGGGTGAACAAACATTCTAGTTTTGATAGGTGAACAAAAATAGACCATATGGAGTCTATTTTTGTTTACACATACGTGTCAATCTTTTATTGAAGGGTAAACAAACACTAATTTTGATAGATGAACAAAAATGGACTCTATGTATATTTTTGTGAGTTGGTATCATTAATAAAAATTGCTTATTAATTATAGATAGTTGTCACACATGTTGGTAACAAACTCGTTATACTTGGGACGCATATCCATCGGAAACCGAAAGGTCGAGTATATTTCACCTCATGTTGTGTAAGAAATATAATAGTTAGATATATGATAGATGTATCTGAAGCAAGCACAAACAAAGACAGCACTTGCGATTTTAGCAAACTTGTGATTTTATTGAAATGAGACCATAGAGACATACTTAGTAGGAAAGCATAGCGGTAATGATCAAGAAAGAGACCTCCTCCTGACCCCGTCATCTCGACTGACCTTAACAAATCTACAAACACCACTCGCACACGCAAACACACAACTAGGACTTGACTATGACCAGGTCCGACAAACACTACTAGTTCAACCCATGCATCCAAACTTCTTCTGACGATGGTGGCTCGAGAATCACAAGGCCAGGACTAGTCCGGGCATCGACTTGCCGGCGTCTTCCGGTAGCCGGCTCTGCCAGATGGGCAGGGTGTGGTACAACTTCTTGTTCTTCTTCTTCAGCGACGCTGACGAAGGCGAAGCACTAGCAGCAGCAACTGTGGTGACCGTGACGGAGGTGTTGAAGTACTCCCTGACCTTGGTGATTATCCCATCCGAGCCCACGGTCCACGCGTGCACCCAGAACACCGACAGTACACCGTCGCTGCTTCCTTCTACGAGGACGGTGGAGATACCGCAGGACTCGATGGAGAGCGGGACGAAGTGGAAGCTGATCCGATCTTCTGCACCGGTCAGCAATCGCATCATGTGCTGGTGGCAGGGGGGCCCATGGAACCACCACTCGATGTCGGGAGCCAGCAGCTTCTCCACGGTCTCCACGTCTCGGCTGTTCAGTGCCTCGTAGAGCGCGCGGACCACCCACTTGTTGGACTCCCCTACGGGCTCCTTGTCATAGACAGCTATTTCCTCCGAAGGGGAGCCTTTGGGAAAGCTTTGGTTTGCCAGTTCTTGCTGAGCCTCTAAAGGCTATAGGGGGGGGGGGGGGGGGGGGGGGGGGGGGGGGGGAGAGAGAAAGAAGAATGGGGTGGAGAGAGAGAGAGAGATTGTGAGAGGGAGTTGGAGGGATATGGGGTTGGCTTTTATAGAGAGGAACGAGGGTGGGGGGGAGGGGGAGTGGGAATGGGACCCACATGTGGTTAGCATTAAGCATGGGTATGGCGCTGTCATATAGAGGGTTATTATTATTATTTTTTGAAAATCATATAGTGTTGAATAGGTGGACGAATATTTATTGAAAATTTTTGAGTCGCACCCCACTCAATGTACACATATGAGTGGTGCACCCCACTCGATTCACCATATGCATAAGTAATTCCTCTTATGACGGAAATCGTTAGAAAAACGATTCATGTCGTTTGTCATATATTTATGACCGAAATACCCTTTATGAGTTAATGTCCTTTGACTCCGCGTCAAACCCCTCTCTTTTCTTCTTCCAGACGCGGTCAGTCCGCCGATCTCCGGAGGGATCCGACCGTCGATCATGTTGCTGCCCAGGCGAAGGCGGAGTAGGTTCTTGCACTGGCCAATCTCCGGCGGGAGCGTGCCGGAAATGTCGTTGGAGAGGAGCAGCAACTTGGTGAGGTTCCGGAGGAGAAACAGCCCCGGGGGGATCGAGCCGGTGAGGTGGTTGTGCGAGAGATCGAGCGCCTGGAGGCTCGACAGTGACGACAGGGACGGAGGGATGCTCCCTTCGAGTTGGTTGTCCCAGGCGAAGAACACAGCGAGGCCGGAGAGCCCCCCGAGCTCCGCCGGCAGCAGCCCAGATATCTGGTTCGTGTCGAGCTGGAGCTGGGACAGCGAGCGGAGCCTGGAGAGCGAGATCGGGACGGACCCGGACACGTTGTTGTCGCTCAGCATCAGCTCCTCGAGCATCGAGAGCGCGCCGAGGGCGGGGGGTATTGCGCCCGATATCGAGTTGATGGAGAGGTCGATCATCTGGAGGGAGGAGAGGTTGCCGAAGGAGTCCGGTATGGGGCCCGAGAGGGAGTTCTGCCAAAGGAGCATCCGCTCGAGGCTGCGCAGCTGGCCGAGCTCGGGGGGGGAGGGGGCCGGAGAGGGAGTTCTCGTAGAGGAAGAGGTTGACGAGGGAGGAGCAGTTGCCGAGCTCTGGGGGGATGGCGCCGGAGAGCATGGCGGTGTAGGCGGAGAGCGTCTGGAGGTTGGTGAGGGCGCCGAGGGAGGGCGGTATGGGGCCGGAGATCTTGGTTGGTGTCATCTTCGAGAAGGGAGGAAGGAAGATGAAGCGTATGGAAGAAGAAGAGAGAGGGGTTTGGCGCGGAGTCAAAGGACATTAACTCATAAAGGGTATTTCGGTCATAAATATATGACAAACGACACGAATCGTTTTTTCTAACGATTTCCGTCATAAGAGGGATTACTTATGCATATGGTGAATCGAGTGGGGTGCACCACTCATATGTGTACATTGAGTGGGGTGCGACTCAAAAATTTTCATATTTATTTGGTGGAAATTTTGATTCGGCTAAGGCTAGCTTAGGCTAGGATGGGCTTAGGCTGGCCGGGCTATTAGGCTCGGCCCAATTTATCAACAGATATAAATTTTGAATGCAATTGGTAGTTGAACTCAAGTGACCCTTATAGTTACTATAAACCGAAAAGAGACATATGATCTTGGTTGGATGACAGAAGATCAATGGATCGAGCCATGAAGTCGTATTATTCTTTTTATTTATAAAAAATGGTAGAAGTTGTGGATATTAGATCGGAAATCATGCATTGCATGCAAGCACCCAAATTTTATTTAGAAGCTGTCAATCGAACAACTTTCAAAAATAAAAATAATTGAGTTTGTCCATGAGGTGTGATATTGAATTAGACCCATATGGCTTAAAAGAGAATTCTCATGCAACTTCTGAACCAATCCCAATTATTTAAACCACATGATCCCACATCCTAATCGATGCGAGACTAAATAACCAACTCCATTGTCACCCTCCCATTTGAGTGCTCAACCAGAAACGAGATACAATCAACATAAATAAAACAATGTTATGCCTTTTAGTACAGAGCCGTAATATTGTTTTTCAGAAGTCTACAACAAATTAGTTTCTTGAGGCAGGTAGTTGACGATGCCTCAAAATTGAATTGACGTCTGAATTTCTTTTTGTTTGATAAGTTGTTGTTAACTTTGGACTGTTTTTAAAAAAAAAATAACAGAAGTAATCTCTAAGTAAGTGATTTCAATTCCAAGCTTATTCTTGCTAGTATTATGAACCAAATTATTGAAGCATTTCCTCAAAATGATTTGAGGCTTCTTAGATCCTTATCAGTCAATCTCGAGTTTAAGTTGCAAATCCCCGAAGCCATTGAGCCAAGCTAATCCAAAAATCGAGTTTGGATTAAGAAAATTCAATTATTAGGACTGAACTGTTGAAATTTATAGTGCCATGTCGATTCATGAGATGAAAAACATAAATTAAATTGCGGAAGCGTACCTGAATCCATTGCTAGGCTTGACGGATCTTGAAGCGATCGTCTCTTTATTGGGTTCGATCTTCCAACTTGCTACGACCCTTAATGACAAAGGTGAATCTGAATCCTTTGTCCCTCTCTTTCTGTTGATGGGGATGCAGAAGAGAAAAAGAGAGAACCTCTCTTTTGGTGGCCGTATAAGTTGGGGACCATAACCCTAATGAATACATATATTTATATATGTGTTGATATTTCTAATTTGGCCCCTCATCAAATTAGAATTATCTCTGGTATCTACACATTAATTCTATGACAATTATACCCTTAAGCCAATTTCCAAATAGACCATTTTAATTTGGCTTAATTATTTAGATAGCCCAAACACAATTAATTTTACATGTGTGGCCCCTTAATTATTGAATAATTCCAACAATCTCCCACTAGGCCACATATGTAACCTTATAGTTGTGTTAACCTTAGTGAGCTCATAAATTGCTATCTTAATCCTTAGGGTATATTCGAACAATCTCGTCCATTAACCATATCAACATAGGATCAAAGCGGCATTCGTCACATATAGCATAACTAAACCATCAATGGTCACATATACCAATATAGCTAAATGACATAGATCAATCATGGATGCGTAGCATGGAAATTACACACAATGTGATCAATACATGTCTATTTCCAACTGGTCCTCCTTAACTTTAGTGAGATTAATACTTTAACATAATGAAAACAGAATGAACTGAATTTTCATATATCTGATCAGATAAATATCCAAAATACTTTAATACATAAATGTGTCCAAAACCAAATAGCACCCAAATATATAAAATACAAAATTCCACTATATTGCCATATTCTTAATTAACACTCATATGAGCAGTATGTTCATGAAAGACCCTGGGTGATAATGCTTTTGTGAGCGGATCCGCTAACATGGAGTTTGTCCTAATGTGCTATATGGACACTATAACTATTCTGAATTCTTTCCTTCACAACTAGAAACTTTATATCAATATCCTTTGACTTATACAAGTTTTTGTTGTTATTGGAATACAGTACTGCTGATTTATTGTCACACCATAATTTTATGTGGTCTTTCAACACCGTACTGTAGGCGCAGCCTTATGACAATTTCGCAACCATATTCCCTGAATAGATATCCCACAGCATGTTATAAACCTTGCTTTCATGGTGGAAGAAATTATAAGTGCATGTTTGATACTCATCCAAAATATACCTCAATTAGTCAGCATAACCTGATGTGGATCTCCTGCTGTGTTGGTATCCAACAAAATTGGAGTCAGAATACCTTATGATCTCCAGAATTATCCGATCTCCTACAAAGAGCATATAATTTCTTGTTCTCTATTAATTACTTAAGTAGTTTGGCTACTACCCAATGATCCATCCATATTTGCTTAAATATCTGCCTAACATTCTAATATGTACGCAATATCCTGACGCGTGCATTCTTGAGCATACATTAGACTCCCTACAACTGATCATGAAGAAAAAATCTATTATATTTACTTAATTTTAAGGCTAATCTTAGGGCACTTGATTGAGACTGAATTTGTCTCCTTTAACGAGAGGTGTAACCTGGTTTGTACTGAATACTTTAATCATTATACAAAACCAGAAAATTATTCCTACTCCCACTGAACTTGTGATACACACAATCTTCAACAGTGTTCATCTCAAAACCAAACGAGATAATCACTTGAAGTACCTTTGACGAGAAGCTTGCTTGAGTTCATAAATAGGTTTTGTCAATTTGCAAACCATATTCTTTGGGTCTTTCGACACAAAGTTTTCTGGTTGCACCATATAAACTGTTTCATCAATGTTACCATTGAGAAATGTCGCTTTGACATCCATTTAATGTAATTCAAGATCAAAATGTGCAACATGTACTATGATTGTTTTAAAGGAGTTTTTCAAAGATACCGAAAAAAAAAAACTCTTTAAAATCAATTCCAAAATTTTGAGTAAAGTCACTAGCTACAAGACGTATTTTATACCTCTCCACATGACCCTTCGAATCCTTCTTGATTCTAAATGTCCATTTGCAACCAATGGATTTCATACCTATTGGTAATGGGACAAGTTCTTAAACTTTATTGTCTTGCATGAACTTATACTCCTTATTTATTGTATTAATCCACTTTGAGAATTGAAACTTTTCATGGCCTGACGGAAGTTGATTAGATCATCTTCTACTATCCACAGTCTTCCTTACGTTCCTAGAGAAATATGATAATATTATCCGAAATTATATTTCTCCTTTCTCTGGTGGACCATCTTAATATTACCGGTTCTTGAGGTTGTTGAGTTTGTTCCTTAGGAATAATTACCTTATCTTGAATGGGGTGCCGCTACGTTGTCGTTGTTAAGGTATCTCAACAACGACTTATAGAGGTAATTCGACATTGTCTTATTGAGGCTCCGAATTCACTTCTTGATCATGACAGGTATAGAATCCTGCACATCGTCAAAAGTGATAGTAGGAATCGGCTCCGAATTCACTTCTTGATCATGACAGGTATAGAATCTTGCACATCGTCAAAAGTGATAGTAGGAATCGTAATTGATTCCTTCTCAAAGACAATGATCCTGACTTTATTTCTTTCCCAAACTCAACATCCTCAAAAACTATTACACATCTCGTCTCAAAATTTTCTTTTGTGTGGGATCGTTTAATTATTAACCCCTTGATTTGTCAGCATAGCCAATAAAGTAGCTGCTTACAATTGAACTTTGGTCTGTATTTTCTTTACACATTAATATAGACATTAAAGTCTATAAAGTCAATAAAATCCAAATCTCATCAGACATAAGTCGTTCAACTCTATTTCTAGAGATGTGACCTAATCGCTTATGTCATAATGAGACTAAAAATATTTATTGTTAATTTTGCGTTTAGTACCACATGACTCCACTTGCAAGGTTTCATTGTAAGATGCAATAGTTTCAACTGAATATAGGTTATCATAAACCTTAAGGGAACCATTACCAATAATATTTAAATTTAAAGATAGACTAAACTTACTGTTTCTAAATGAACAATGATAACCAGATTTGTCCATTAAGGAAACTGAAACTGAATTTCGTCTAAAAAACGGTATAATAAAAGTGTCTATCAAATTCAAATAATAATCGGTTCCTAAAAATAACCTAAAATGTCCTATTGCTTTCATTTCTACCGAATTTCCGTCACCAACATAGATGTATCTTTCACCATCAATTGACTTTCGGTAACTCAGACAACCTTGCCTAGAACATTAATGTGGGTAGTCCCACCAGAATCTAACTACCATGAGTTTCTTGGTATTAAATCTAAATTAACCTCAGAATAGATCAAATTTAGAAATATACTTTTCTTTATACGCCATGCGTGATACTTTGTGCATTTCTTCCTTATGTGTCCTGTCTTATCACAAAAGAACAACCCTTAGTTTTATATTGTTGTTTCTTTTGATCTGGACCCTTAGCAGCTACTGTATTCATTTCTTTTTGCCCTTAAAGTTTATCCCATTAAACATGAAAATTAAAATCTTATTGGCAGATATTTTAACAACATTAATTGTAAAGAGAACAAAGCAACAAAAACGGACATGCTCTAATTAATAACCAAAGAGTAAAATATAGTCAAACAAATCCAAACAATGGTGAACCCCATCTCAAGATACCTAGTGCATCATTAATATCAAGTCTTTAGACAGTGATATTAACTGCAAGTGGTACTCTTGGTGTAGTGATCAAATATTGACAATAAGTCATGTCAAATAATAAGCCTATCTTTGGATCGGATTATTATTCACATGTAAATCGTATAATTGTCACACATTTATCACCACAAGTATGTGTGCAATTCGGCCAAGTATTAACCTTCCTTTGGGCCGGCTAATACCCGCATGGATGTACACACACAAACATCCGACATCCCTCATAGACTATCTACGCAAGAGAGGTCACTTTGGCGACATCTTGTTTCAATGAGTCTACTTAGAATATTGGACAACTATTGCTAGTCTTAAAAGCCACCAAAAAATTGAATGTTGACTGAATTTTACAAAACTGAATCATATCCAAAACTTTATATACATGCATATTCATAAGATTATTACTCAAATAAAGTAATCAAAAGCATAATCATGAATTTCAATTTGACAAAATTGGATATTATCACTATAACAAAATTCATGAAATAATCTACGGAGGATATGCATCCAAAGAAAAATTCATAGAAATTAACTGAAAATAATAACTCCAAAATATATATCCAAAACTGAACATATTTGGTCTAAACTGAGCATTATCATCACCTCTTTCCTCTTTAAGTATCCAAATATCTAAAGAATTTTTTTTTAAAGAAGAACAAGCAAACTTTAGACCAATTTGGAGACTAATTATTTAATAACCGAATCCATCAATCAAAATATTACTTCAAATAATCCATAAAAGATTGTACCAAAATTTATCTACTATCTCATAAACATGTGAATCTTTTTGTATAATTTAAAAATATTATTTCCATATCATCACATGTATATGTACTAAAAATTGATGGTCCCGATATTACAATATTCTAGATCAGACCCCAATACGATATAAATTTAGACTAATAAATCCATAAATAAATAATATTAAAACCAAATACTAAACCCAAGCCATCTCATATTCACCATTAGTTCAAACAACGAATATTAAAATACGGGTGAATTTACATCTTCAGTATTAAAAATTGATGTCAATAAGGATGCACATCTCATATTCACCCAAGCCATCTCATATTGACATCTAATATTCACCATTATTTTAATAATAAATACGGATGAATTTACATCTTCAGTATTAAAAATAATCAATAATATTAAAAATTGATGGTCAATTTAGTTCAAACAAGGAATATTAAAACCAAATACTAAACCCAAGCCATCTCATATTCACTATTAGTTAAAAAAATAATAAATAAATCCATTTGAACTAAATTGACACATTAAATAAATCTCCAAAGTTGAAGTCACCCATATTCATACTTATTCAATATAAGTATGAATCTCCATAATGAATGCACGATTTCTAAAGCAACATTAGATGTATATGTTCTAAATTGAATGGATCATCATAAAAAAATTGTTTGAACAATCGTAACCCTAAATCAAATTAGATGAAACGATTTAGGGTTCCTGAAAAATACTAAAAAAATTATTCTGAAATTTTGATCTCATAAATCAAACATGGGGCTCTGATACCACTTGTTGAAATTTATAGTGCCATGTCGATTCATGAGATGAAAAACATAAATTAAATTGCGGAAGCGTACCTGAATCCATTGCTAGGCTTGACGGATCTTGAAGCGATCGTCTCTTTATTGGGTTCGATCTTCCAACTTGCTACGACCCTTAATAACAAAGGTGAATCCGAATCCTTTGTCCCTCTCTTTCTGTTGATGGGGATGCAGAAGAGAAAAAGAGAGAACCTCTCTTTTGGTGGCCGTATAAGTTGGGGACCATAACCCTAATGAATACACATATTTATATATGTGTTGATATTTCTAATTTGGCCCTCATCAAATTAGAATTATCTCCGATATCTACACATTAATTCCATGACAATTATACCCTTAAGCCAATTTCCAAATAGACCACTTTAATTTGGCTTAATTATTTAGATAGCCCAAACACAATTAATTTTACATGTGTGGCCCCTTAATTATTGAATAATTCCAACATGAACATTGTTTAATTTTGGACGACAATCGAATCAAACTAATTCAAATCAAACCAAACCTGATAAGAGATTCAGTTAGGTTTCGAAACGGTTCAATTGAGGATCAGATATGGAATTGTTCGAATGTTTTCCTCCTTTTATGTTTCAGCTTGTCCAAAACCGAAAAACTGAAAAAGAATTGCTAAATTATCTAAGTATTCTTAAATCTACCGTATTCTATACAATAAATTGATAAGCTAATCCTAAACATTTTTTTAATTTCTCGTCTCCTTAGTCTCTTACATCTATACATTAAATTGATAAGCTAATCTAAACATTTTCTTTTATTTCTCTTCTCCTCTAGTCTCTTGCATCTATACATTAAATTGATAAGCTAATCCTAAACATTTTTTTTTGTTTCTCCTCTCCTCTAGTCTCCTATTCTATACAATAAATTGATAAGCTAATCCTACCATAATTTGATTATTTTTCATATATTTATTACTCTACAACTCCTACTTTACATTTATTCATCAAATTATACTTTTTCATACATACATTTTAATGACAGGCCCAAATTTAGGTTTTATCCATTAAATAATAAAAAAAGGGTCGAAATGAACAAATCAAATTGATATTCGATTCGGTTCGATTTAATTTATTTATGGCTCATTTCGTTATGGATTTAGTTTGAATTTTTTAGATGTTTGTTAGCTCCCTTCCGGATAATTTAGTTCCATTGAACCAATGCGATCTGTCCTAGTTTTAGGATGAAAAAAATGTTGAAAGATCAAGGAAACTAGTGAAAGAGTTGTCCACTCTTTATAACCTAATATATGCCAAATGACTAATGCATCCATGCAACAGGTACAAATTTCAACGTATGGAAAATGATACGACAATAAATTCAGAGTTCGGAGTTTGTAAATGACTTGCATACTGAGATTTGGATTCTCTTCGGCAAGAGGGTATAAAGAGAGAATTTTTCTTGTACAAACATTTATATAAAAATTTATAGAAATTAACTTTTCTTTCTAATAAACAAAGTTTTTTTTTTATGTTTTTTTTTAATGTTTTATTTGGTTGGTTGGAATGACCTTTCCTTCCACATCAGCCTTGACCACTGAATCGTCCCGTTAGCTTAAAACATAAGTACATTTTTTTTTTTGTATATATCCCAAATGATTTGGGTAGGCTGGGATAATTTGGATAGGCTATAGTAGATCAATAACATAAGGGATAATTTAGCAAATACCCCCATTCCAAATGTTAAAACTAGCATATACCCCCACTATTTATTTTATTTAGCAAATACCCCCACTCCTATGTAAAAGAGTGGGGGTATATCTTAAATTTTTATTATTTTATATCAAAAATGGGGGTATTTGTTAGATAAATAAAATAGTGGGGGTATATGCTAATTTCAATATTTAGAATGGGAACATTTGCTAAATTATCCCATAACATAAAAACGTTCTCTGACTTTTATAGCCGAATGGATGACAACGATGTTGAAAATAAAAAATCATTCCGTTACATCCCTAAGCTATTATTTGTCACCAGGGATGAAATTAACATTTAATATTGAAAGTGGCCGGCCATAAATTTATTAAAACAATTTTTTTCATAAATGTAAAATATATTGTCCTCAATCTCATCACTTTTTATCCTTAATTTTGAAACTCTGAATACAATATGTAATAAGACACAATAAGTATTCATTGTCAAAAAAGCAAAGTCAAGTTATACCGAGTAGACAATAGCACAAGTACATAAACAAGTACTTTTACATATAAGTGACAATTTTCTATGAGGTGGCCATGGCCCCATTTTTCATTTGGTAGGTTAGTCTCTGTTTATCATGAAAATAAATCAACTATATCATGCTCCATGTCATAATTATGGACTAGGAAGATTTCTTTAAGGGCGTTTGGTATGCGTATTTTTTTTATTTTCGAAAAAATTTAAGATGAGAATCTATTATAACGTTTGTTTGGCTTATAAAAATTTATTTCCGGAAATTATAAATATCCGGGTAAATACTTTACCCACAAAACATGGAAATTCTATCCCTTGAGAATAGGTGGGTATTTTTTTTTTGTCCGGGCAAAAAAAATTGTCTAAATTTTTTTCTTCTTTTTTGATCAATTTTGATTAGTTTTGAACATTTTTTCTTTTTTTTTGTCGTTTTTATTGTTTTTTTTGTCATTTTTTGTCGTTTTTACCAATTTTTGGTCGTTTTAAGCAAATTTTTGTCATTTTTACCCATTTTTTGTCGTCTTATCACTTTTTGATTATTTTTGTCGTTTTTATCCAATTTTGTCCTTTTTGTCGCTTTTTTGTCAATTTTTGTCGTTTTAAGCGATTTTTTTGTCGTTTTTGTAGTTTTTTGTTGTTTTTACCGATTTTTAGTCATTTTTTGTCGTTTTTGTCGCTTTTTGGTCATTTTTACTGATTTTATGTTGTTTGTTTGTCATTTTTATCGCTTTTACTGATTTTTTGTCGTTTTTGTCGCTTTTTGGTTATTTTTGTCGTTTTAACCGATTTTTTGTCATTTTAACCGATATTTTGTCCTTTTTTGTCATTTTTATCGATTATTTATTTTTCGTTTTTGTCGCTTTTTGGTTACTTTTATTGTTTTAACCCATTTTTTGTTGTTTTTAATCGATTTTTTGTCGTTTTAACCGATTTTTTTTGTTATTTTTTGTCGTTTTTGCCGCATTTTGGTTTTTTGTCATTTTTACCGATTTTATGTCGTTTTTGTCGTGTTTTGGTTATTTTTGTCGTTTGTACCCTTTTTTGTTATTTTTTGTCGTTTATACATTTTTTGTCGCTTTTTGGTCATTTTTGTCGTCTTAACCAATTTTTTGTCGTTTTTCATCGTTTTTGTCATTTTTTGTTATTTTGTCGTTTTTACCGATTTTTTGTCGTTTTTACCGGTTTTTTTATATTTGTTCATTTTTTCGTTATTATTTTTTATTTTTTTTCCGAGAATATTTATATTGTCACCAAACATGGGAATGTAATTTTCCAAAAAATTTAATTCCTTGGAATTTGATTTTCGAGAATATAGAATTACCGGCTATATAGTATTCCGCATGCCAAACGCCCCCTAAGAGAGAGTGGTCACAAGGGTCATTTGAAATTTGGATCAAAATGGCTGATCTTTAAATAGCTCAAGTTATATATCAAACAATATCTAGATGACCATACGATCTGAACGGAATTTCTAGAATTGGATTCCGATGAGCCGATCACAAAATGGCTATCGTACCAGATTGTGGGACACAGATCTGGTCGATTGTTTCAGAATTTGAAAAACTTTGGGTCATAGTAAAGTCAAACACTGCATGTCCAACGATAGTTTCGTCACGATTTGACGAGCGTGCAAAAGCTAATCAACTTTTTCTTCTTCTGAAATCTCCGATACAGAGATTTTCAACGGATAGGAATCGTGTTGGTGTTTTTGCTTTTAGACTAGAAAAGATAGTCCCATATTGGCTACACCAAATGGTGAGTATCTCTATATAATGCTTTGCTTGTGTTGAGGTGTGTACATGGGGTATGGTGGGGCACATGTAGGCGGCATATGGGAGTATTTTTCCAGGAGAAAAAAATACCTCAAAGAAAATATTTATGCTTTTTGTCATGCTCATGGGATAATTCCATTAGAAGCTAAGACGCATAGGGGCTTAGCGACTCGGGCTGGGACTCGGACACGGATTCGGGCTCAAAGGTGCAAACTGCGCTTTGTTGGTGCACTTTGTACTTAGCATGTCAGCATTGCCGTAAGGCGCTTGTGTGCATTTGTTTCACCCGTGCTATCGTTTCATGCGCGAGTTGGATGGGCAAGTACGGGCGCAGGCACATGCACGGGCTAGCACAGCTATGCGCATATGCGCGTTCACACGTATGCGCGCATGTGCCGCTACACACATGAGCTGCTGCGCTACTGGCTTATGGGTGTAGAAGCGGCTACAACTATGCTTTTGGGCGCATAAGCGTAGACATCGTGATTGGTGCATGTTTTCGCTGATTACGAGATTTGAACGTTTATAGAAAGATTGGGTCAATTATTCAGATCCCTTTTTTGTGAATTTAATTTGTTTCTATCTTTTCTTAGTTGGTTGGCGGTCAGGATTAGGGTTAGAGTATCATATCTCATCTTCACGAGCAGGACTATCGTACTACTCTGCAGATGCATTCTTTTGTGAACTCTATTACCAACATAAAGTACACTCAGGCACACCGTCCATTCTCACCATATCAGTGATGCGTGACCCATCGGGCCATGGCTACCGGATTGAGGATCCGTATGTTCAGGCCTACTTTGATCCATCTGGTACCTACTTTCTTAGTCATCCACCCACTGATGATTCCACCGCTGGTACAGGCCTGTAGTTGTTCTCTGCTAGCTGCTTCTGAGGAGATCTATGCTCTGAAGAGTTTATGTTTTTGGTTTTTCACGTTATGGACTAACGATTTGTATTTTTCTGCTCTTCGTATACAATTTGATGTACCAAAATAGTTGCTATGTTGTACTCATGGTAGTATGGGAGTGTTTTTCTAGGAGGAAAAAAGATAAACTCCTCAAAGAAAATATTTATGCTTTTTGTCATGTTCATGGGATAATTCCATTAGGAGCTAAGACGCACAGGGGCTTAGCGACTTGGGCTGGGACTCGGACACGGATTCGGGCTCAAAGGTGCAAACTGGCGCTTTGTTGGCGCACTTTGTACTTAGCACGTCAGCATCGTCGTATGGCGCTTGTGTGTATTTGTTGCACTCCTGCAATCATTTCATGCGCGAGTTGGATGGGCAGGTGCAGGCGCGGGCACATGCACGGGCTAGCGCAGCTATGCACATATGCGCGTTCACACGTATGCGCGCATAAGTCGCTACATACATGGGCTGCTGCGCTACTGGCTTATGGGCGTAGGAGCGACTGCAGCTATGCTTTTGGGCATAAGCGTAGACATCGTGATTGGCACATGTTTTCGCTGATTGCGGGATTTGAACGGTTATGGATAGATTGGGTCAACTATTCAGATCCGTTTTTTGTGAATTCAATTCGTTTCTATCTTTCCTTAGTTGGTTGGCGGCCAAGATTAGGGTTAGAGTATCATATCTCATCTTCACGAGTAGGACTATCATACTACTCTGCAGATGCATTCTTTTGTGAACTCTATTACCAACATTAAGTGCACTTACGCACACCATCCATTCTCACCATATCCAGTGATGCGTGACCCATCACGCCATGGCTACCGGATTGAGGATCCGTATGTTTAGCACTACTTTGATCCATCTGGTGCCTACTTTCTTGGTCATCCACCCACTGATGATCCCACAGTTGGTGCAGGCCTGTAGTTGTTCTCTGCTAGCTGCTTCTGAGGGGATCTATGCTCTTAAGAGTTTATGTTTTTGGTTTTTCACGTTATGGACTTAGGATTTATTTTTTTCTACTCTTCGTATACATTCTGATGTACCAAAACAGTTGCTATGTTGTTCTTATGGTAGTATGTTTTTTATTTTGTGGGATTATACTTAGATAACTACAGTTATTTTCGTGTGGGGTTTTTCTTCAAACTAATTTTCTCTCTGATGTGTGTTTAAACTGCTTATGATATACTATGTACTCCCCTCGTTCGGAAGCCTTTATGCCTTTTTAGTACTTCTGACTTTTGATATGACTATTGATAACTGCTGTTATATATCATAATTACTCATATTTCTTATTGTTTTCTTTTCACCTATGAATGTTAACTCTGTAATAAGTCATACACTTGTTGTATCTATCTTATGATAAATGACAACGAGGGAGAAATAATACAACTTGTGAGTTTTAAGTAATCTTGTGATTTTTGAGTAAATTCTGTACCAATGTAGACATATATTGGATGTTTCATATGCATCTATGACTTTATTTAATATATGAGATAAACAAAAGGAAGATCATTAAACTACTCTCAGAGTATATACGTGATTTTTTTAAACTTATATTCATCATATCAAGATATTGGTGCTTCTCAAATGTTATGATATAAACAAAAAAGGAAAAATCATTGTACTACTCTCAGATCATACACATGATCCCTCTTCTTGTTTATAACTTAAATGCACATCATATAATCATATCTACATTTATTATTTACAATTATGACAAAGAAAAAAATCACTATATCACTCTCAGAGTGTATATATATATATATATATATATATATATATATATATATATATATATATATATATATATATATATATATATATATATATATATATATATTATATATTATTCTCGGGGCTTGATCAAAGATGGTAGACTCGATGTCGAGATCAGAGGTTCAACAAACGTTCACCTTCTGATTATTCTCGAGATCCAAGAGGAACACTATAATATAAATCTGATTACAAAAGCAACAATAATCAGAAAGTAAATCTCACGTTCTTCCTCGCAATCGCAGTTGCTGACGGACAGAACTGAGTTCAAAAAATAAATCTCACGTTCTTCCTTGCAATCGCAGTTGCAGACGGACATAATTAAGTTACAACTTAGATGAAGGAGAAGAAATAAGAAAGAAGAAGAGGAAAGGTTCTTGCTGGGGTGATTAAGATCACCGTTGCTCAAAGCAAGATTCGCCCCAACACGATCTGCTTCCAGGAACCAGCAAGTTCACGAAGAACTTCTGGAACGCTCGTAAGTCAATATTTGAGACTTGAACGGGTTTCCTGGACTTTACAGACTCCCTTAATTCTCTTCTTGGTGCATCTTTCAAAGGAGGCCAAGGGGCTCTATTTATAGAGTCGAGCTGAGACTTCACCTCTTCTCCTATCCGATGTGGGACTAAAATACCAATACTCAAAAATAGAGTTTAATATTTTAGATCATCCCACAATCAGCATAGGAGTGTGCCAGTCCACGCCTACCCCCCGAACACTCCCGTGCATGTACGAGACATCCTGGAGTCCGCGTCCGAGTCCGAGTCCGCACAACAAAAATCAACTTGCATCCTTGTTGGATTTAATCCTTTTTCCTTCTAGGAAAATACTCCCACATGGCACAAACTTGTGCCCCACTACACCTCATGTGCATACCTCAACGCAAGCAATGCATTATATTGAGATACTCACCATTTGGTGTAGCCGATGTGGGACTATCTTTTCTAGTCCAAAGGTAAAAACACCAACAATCCCCCACATATCTCAATATATGGGTTGAGCGTTCCCTACAGTGACTGCCCATCATGCATTAGGAGAGATGTCGCTACGACTTGAATCTTTCCGTATAGGTTAAATAACTGCATGATACAAGAATGGACTAAGCCTTGAATTCTGTATCATTACTGCAATTCTTTCTACTCACATAATGACATCAACTGTGCTTCTGGCTGCACATTGAAGGCCTTGTGCCAGCCTGGTTTCAGTGTATAATTTTTGGGCGTCTACAAGTTTACCCTCAAGAGACGGCCTGATATCACTGTCCATACACTATAAGTGAGTTCTTTATAAAGAGTCATGGCATGAAGCATTGCGCTTCTTTGCGGTGCTACGCCACTATGACATGGCTTAAATCCGAGGCTTTATCCCACCTGGGTACCTCATCGTAGTGTCATACTACTGTAGCATGAGGTCACAGGCCTCTTTGTAGTGCCAAACTACCCAGCATGAAGCCTTGCGCTTCCGTGCGGTGTTACACTGCTATGACATGGCTCGCAAAGCCGAGGCTTTACCCTACCTGGTACCTCTTCGTGGTGTCATGCCACTGTAACATGAGGACATCGTCCTCTTTATAGTGCTGTCTACCTCTCTTTATTACGATTATCATACAGCATTAGGCTACCTGCCTATTTGCGGTGCTACTCCGCTGTGACTTGGCTTGCAAAGCCGAGGCATTACCCCTACCTGGGAACCTTATGGTGGAGTCACCCCACTGTAGCATGGAGTTACACTCCTTGTAGTGCTGCGCTACCGTGCTTCCTGTAAAGCACTCCAGGCATTCACTCTGCTTGAGAACTCATTAAGACATTTAAGCCAACCTTCCCACAGGATCCGTTTTTCGCAGAAAACAACAGTAGACAACAGTGGTTTTAGGTCCGTAACCTCTCCATGTCACATAGGACAAGTACCCACCGTTCCTGATATTCTTCTGGTTAATAGTCCTCTCTTAAACCAAAAGCTAGATGCCTAGTAGATTTCTCTTTGAACTAATAGCATAAAACTTTATGGTAGGAATGTAATAACACAATATCAGAATGCCTTCAAGCCCATTTTACAAGCTGTGTCATCGACCAGTTGGCGCTTGAGGCCCTTGGTGAACGGATCCGCCAGGTTCTCCTGACTCCGAATATCAATTACTGCAATGACACCTCTCTTGATGAGATCGTTCACTGCCCTGTGCTTCAACCGCACAGTTCTCTTCTTTCCGTTGAAGAGATCATTTGATGCCACCGCTGCAGTCGTCTGGTTGTCGCAGTATATCGGAATTGCCGGTATCTGCACCCTAACCACTGAAAGATCATACATGAGCTCCCGAAGCCACTCTGCTTCATCTGCTGCAGTATCAAGTGCAAAGAACTCAGATTCCATAGATGATTGCGAGAGCATAGTCTGCTTCTTCGACTTCCATGATATAGCAGCTCCACCCATTGTGAATATGAATCCACCTGTGGACCTTTCGCCCTCTAATTCTGAGCACTAACTGGCATCACTGAAGCCTTCCACTACAGGCGGATCTCCGCTGTAGTGTAGTGCATATGTCTGAGTCTTCTTGAGATATCTCATAACCCGTTTTACAGCTTTCCAGTACTCAATGCCTGGGTTGCTCGTGAAACGACTCAGCATTCCCATATCGAAAGCTATGTCAGGCCTTGTGGCAGTAGTAGCATACATCAAACTCTCGATTACGCTTGCATACTTCAGCTGCCTGACGCTTTCCCTCGAATTAGGCTTCAGTTCCAGATCACACTTGTACGGTGTATCGATCCCTGGAAGATCCTGATACCCGTAACGAGTGATCATCTTCTCAACATAATGAGACTGTGACAGCGCTAGTCCAGTGTCTGTCCGGATGATCTTGAGTCCCAAGATAACATCAGCATCCCCCAAGTCCTTCATACTGAACTTCGTCGAGAGGAACTTCTTTGTCTCCGTGACATAGCTTATATCCGTACCTAGGATTAGCATGTCATCCACGTATAGACAAACGATGACTCCTCTTCCGTCAGCAAACTTCGTATAGACGCACTTGTCTGTTTCTCTGACCCTGTAGCCATTTGACCTTATAACTTTGTAAAACCTTTTATGCCACATTTTGGGAGCTTGTTTTAAACCGTACAGAGATTTTACCAACTTACAGACTTTGTCTTCAAGACTTTTGACGACAAACCCTTCTGGTTGTTGTATGTATATCTCTTCGGTCAGCTCACCATTCAGGAATGCCGTTTTCACATCCATCTGATGTATCACCATCTTATGTATCGCTACGAGAGCAATCAACATTCTGATGGTGGTCATCCGGACTACTGGAGCATACGTGTCAAAGTAGTCGATCCCCTGCTTCTGAGAAAATCCCTTGGCCACCAACCTGGCCTTGAACTTGTCAATAGTTCCATCTGCTTTCATCTTCTTCTTGAAGATCCATTTGCACCCGATGGGTTTCGCTCCTTCAGGAAGATCAACCAACACCCAAGTGTTATTGAGGTAATGGAATTAATTTCATTGTCAATCGCCTTCTTTCAGAAAACATCATCTCTGGTCTTCATCGCCTCATCATAGATAAGCGGATCTGCTTCCACATGATAGGTGATGAAGTCATCTCCGAAGTTCTTTGGCCTCCTCGCTCGCTTCGACGATGGCTCAGCGAGTTCTGGTTCAACCATTGTTTCAACAACAACATCTTCTTGGACTACTTCTTTATTGAAAACTTCAATTTCTTGCGCACCCTTATTGTTCTCCGGTTTATCTGTAAGAACAATATTCTTGTGCCTTGCAAATTATCTTCACGAGATTCAATGATATGATTTGACTCAATATCAAGAAAACTTCGAGCATCACTCTTCTCAGCATACCCCAAGAAGATCATCTTCGTAGTCCTAGTCCCCAGCTTTTGAATCTTCAGATCTGGGAGCTTCACATAAGCCAGAGACCCCCACACTCGAATGACATTCAAGTTAGGTCTGACTTTGAACCAGTGTTCATGAGGAGTTGCGTCCGAAGTTGCATACGGCGCTCTATTTAGAATAAAACTGGTCGTCAATACAGCTTCTCCCCATTAGCATTTAGGAAGACCTGTAGTTAGCAGCATTGAGTTCATCATTTCTGTCAACGTTCTGTTCTTCCTCTCCGCTATCCCGTTAGATTGAGGAGAATACGGAGCAATAGTCTCATTGATGATTCCATGTTTTTTGCAGAACGATGCGAATTCATGAGACCTATACTCTACATCTCGATCACTTCTGAGTAGTTGTAGATCGGTTTAACGTTCAGCTGCAGCCCTGAAGTCTCTGAACTACTCGAATGCTGCATCCTTCTACTTGAGAAGTCATGCGAACGTGCACTTCGAGAAACACTTCGAACCGGCCTCTGTAGAGAATTGATAAAGATCACAGATATCTGAGTGTACTAACTCCAGATGATCAGTACTTTAGTTCAATCATCTGAACAGCTTCCCAACAGTCTTGTATCTGCACAGACCTTAAACTTTTCTACCTCTTTACCCCCATATTCCGAAGATAAGGTCCCGGCAGGACAGCTTGAGTCTGCTTCTGTCATAGAACAACTCTCAGTCCACTCAATGAAGTAACTTCATCGCCATCAACAAAAGTTCGAACATTCCTTCAGCACCGAACATCTTTTCAAAGTATATTCCTTGCCAAGAAATTACCATATGGCTAGTACAAATGTCCATCTTTCAAGTCTGTATCAGATAACAGACTTTCTGAGATCAGATCGCTAAAAAATCTCTGGTACGTGCAACACGCATTCCAGTGTCCTTGTCAGTGGTTAATAACCATTGTCTTGATCTTCAGAACTTCTGCTAGATATATGTTCGCCATCGAGACCTTCGTCATAACATGGCTCGTCCTTGGTGAACAGCTCCTTTGAGAGCACACGTGGTCAGATGCATTAGTGTCAGACCACTAGTCAGCTACCACGCTAGATAACTCAACCTGTGCAACACTAGCAATCAAGTTAAGTAATCGAAATAACCAAGTTTAGTTATACCTACTATTTTGGTTTGGACTTGGATTTGCATTCACTCATGTAGTGGCCATTCTTGTCACAGTTGAAGCAAGTCACGTGGGACTTGGACTTCTGTTGCTTGAACGAAGGACCGTTTACTTTTAGATTACTGGAGTCCTTCTTCTTGTGATAAGAAGCCACTGCTTCCCCTTGAACTCTCTTGTCTGCACCAAGTTGGCCTTAGCCAGTCGTTTGGACAGAGAGTCCATCTTCTGTTGAGATCGTATTTCGTCCTCAACGTGGATCTCTTGTAGAAGATCTTCCAAGCTAATGTCCAGCTTCTTCCGATGCATTCTAGCATAGAAGTTGCTCTAACCAGCAGAAAGTTTCGAGACTATCCCTCCAACGATAAACTTGTCGACAAGGGGCATCTTCTCGTCATTTAATTTCTGGCGCAACTTCAGGAATTCCTTTACTTGAGGCAGCATCGCCATTTCGTCTTCGAAGAGCCACTTGTGGTACTTCTCGACGATGAAGATTTTGGACCTGTTCTTATCATCTTCATATAGCTTACCCAAAGAATCCTAGATCTTTTTGGCATTCTCCTTCTTGGAATATGACTCTGCCAGAGAGTCTTCCATAGAATTGAGAATCAGTAGTTTACAGATGCTGTTTTCTCTCTTCTATTTGCTCTGCTTGACGAGTGCAGCAGCAATAGCTTCGACAGTTCCTACTTCTGGATTTGTCGGTTCATCCTCTATCAACACATGGTCTACGTCCACGAGTTGAAGATTAAGGGTGACCTTCCTCTTCCAGATTTGGAAATGTTCTCCGTCGAATTTTTCCAACTTGTTAAAGCTGGTATCGATGAGAGAAGCACTAGAGTTCTCCATCTGCAAGGATCTTGGTTTGAGATTGTTATTCCCGGGGCTTGATCAAAGATGGTAGACTCGATGTCGAGATCAGAGGTTCAACAAACGTTCACCTTCTGATTATTCTCGAGATCCAAGAGAAACACTATAATATAAATCTGATTACAAAAGCAACAATAATCAGAAAGTAAATCTCACGTTCTTCCTCGCAATCGCAGTTGCTGACGGATAGAACTGAGTTCAGAAAATAAATCTCACGTTCTTCCTTGCAATCGCAGTTGCAGACGGACAGAACTGAGTTACAACTTAGATGAAGGAGAAGAAATAAGAAAGAAGAAGAGGAAAGGTTCTTGCTGGGGTGATTAAGATCACCGTTGCTCAAAGCAAGATTTGCCCCAACACGATCTGCTTCCAGGAACCAGCAAGTTCACGAAGAACTTCTGGAACGCTCGTAAGTCAATATTTGAGACTTGAACGGGTTTCCTGGACTTTACAGACTCCCTTAATTCTCTTCTTGGTGCATCTTTCAAAGGAGGCCAAGGGGCTCTATTTATAGAGTCGAGCTGAGACTTCACCTCTTCTCCTATCCGATGTGGGACTAAAATACCAATACACAAAAATAGAGTTTGATATTTTAGATCATCCCACAATCAACATAGGAGTGTGCCAGTCCACGCCTACCCCCCGAACACTCTCGTGCATGCACGAGACATCCTGGAGTCCGCGTCCGAGTCCGAGTCCGCACAACAAAAATCAACTTGCATCCTTGTTGGATTTAATCCTTTTTTCTTCTAGGAAAATACTCCCATATGGCACAAACTTGTGCCCCACTACACCTTATGTGCACACCTCAACACAAGCAATGCATTATATTGAGATACTCACCATTTGGTGTAGCCGATGTGGGACTATCTTTTCTAGTCCAAAGGCAAAAACACCAACAATATATATATATATATATATATATATATATATATATATATATATATATATATATATATGATATTCGTTCCTTGTTAAGATTGGCAAAATAATATATATAAATCTTGGTTTCATTCATGCTCAGTGATATGACTTTATGATTTATTCATATATATGATCACTTGATTATTGCAAAAAGATTGGATCAGGTTTTCAAGAATTACAGGTTATGCGACCCGTATGTTACTCAAAAGACATCAATTTTCGGGGGAGCTTTTTCGTTTTTCTCAAAAAGCTATCTATGGATAAAGGGGGAACTTTTCTCAAAGGCTATATGGTTCATGAGTTGTATTAGCATGGTTTATCAATTATCATAATGGGAGAGATTGTTCGCACAAAGTGTCTTGGTTAACCTAATTTTGATAATCGACAAAACCTAGCTTAATACAATCAAGCTAAGTTGCAAGAAGGATTAACTGCACTCAAATGATTGGACAACCGCTTCATCAATGCTCATCATCAAGTTGTCTTTTCCTTGATTATTCTTCAATGTATTTTGTATTTTATTGAGTCTAGGACATATTGTACATCAAGTCACATTGGAAATCCAAACTCCAATCGACCAATGAACAGTTCACTCTAATAGCCTGAAGCACAATCAAAGAAAGTCCAACCCACATCCACTAAAGAAATTTCAAAACAACTAAGACATTCCTATTCTGGAACCGAACTCGGGCCGAGCTCGCCGCAAACTCGGACCAAACTCGGTTTGTCAAATTCTGGACACTCTAGACAGTTGTGAAATCACAAATATTGTGGCTCCCAACATCGAAAAAATTCAAATATTCATACGAATTTTGGCCAAACTTTGTCCTCAAACAACCTATAAATAGACATGGATTTTTATATTGTTAGACACTCACACAATCCATTCTTCTATGAGTCTATCCTATAGTGAAAAAGTCTCTAAGCCTTATCCTTTCCATCTCCAAGATCAACTTCCTAGCCTTCTAGTTCCAAGTGCAATATTGGTTAGAAGTCTGAAAAGAGTTATAAAAGCTTGGTCTATAAAAGCTTAGCTTCTGTTCTGAAGTCGATGAGCCCCTCCGATAAAAGCTTGTGGTTGAAGTCATTGTGCCTTTGGATAAAAGCACAAGGTGTAAGGAGCTGCAAGCGCTTTGGATTCAAAATTTCACTATTGTGACTATAGTGGATTCAACTCTGAACAAGAGTTTTCGGGCCTGGACTAGTCCTCTCAGAGGAAAACTAGGATAAAATCTTGGTGTTTGTGTTTGCTCACTTAACTCTGTTTCTTTTAACATCTGTTTTATACACAAACAAATTATTTTGATAGTCACACTCTGTCTTCACTTAGAATAATTTTTATTGGATAGATATTTCCGTTGCACTCTATTTAGCCCCTCTAGAGTTGTCTTATGATCCTAGTATCACAGCTAGATCTGTCACTATTGGACTAACATCCCAGAGATTATGGCAACCATTGAATCTATCCACACCAACTTTGGTGAAGACCAGCTATCTAATAAGCCACCTTTATTTGAAAGTTCTGAATAGTCAGCTGGAAATCTTATATGAATATCTATTTAAAATCTATTAGCTTTGATCTATGGTCAAATGTTACTAATGGCTTTGAAAAGATCAATAAAGTATATAAGGACTACTCCGAAGAAGAAAATAGAGTAGCAAGCAATGATGCAAAGGCGATGTACATCCTCTACTGTGCCCTAAGTGTAAAACCCAAATTTTAATAAATCAATTAATTCGGTTATTTGCAAGAATTGTTGGTTTAATTCTATTTAGTATAATTTAGAATTAGATTATTAGCTTCAGTATTATAGTTATTATTATTATTATTATTATTATTATTATTATTATTATTAGTTGGTTAACTAAATTATATTTATAGTTGAAATTGGAATTATTGATTATTGGATTGTGTTCTTTGTTTGGACCCTAGCCCAGCCCATTCCATTTTTCCCAATCCCAAACTCTTTCCTTAAAAAAAACCCATCCCTAACAACTCTCAGCCACTCACCCGTTCAACCCTCTAATTCCTCTCCACGTTTATTACTCTCCCTAAATCACTCCCCCCTAAATCTCTCTACCACACCATCACCTATTTCTCTAAGGAAAAGAAGAAAAATAACACAGCACCATCACCCCACCCCTCTCCTCTTCCTTCCTTTCCAAACCCACCACCGTCACCCCTTCCGACCCCTGACCCGCGCACCCCTCTGCGCGATTGTGACCCCCTCCGTTGCCGACCCTTGACCTGCGGCCCCACGTCACCACCGATCTGAACGATCTCCCGAGTACCACTGCCGTGTTCGCCGAGACATGTTTCGAGACTCCTCGAGTCATTGACAACGCTCCGCGGAATCGATCGTAGTCTGAGGCCACCCTTTGGATTTCATCATCAGATTTTCGGTATAATTTATATCCGAGTAGTTCGTCCCTTCCCGTAGCATAGTCTGTGATGACCCGGTCTCGATCCCGCTATGGAATTCAATTATTTTTACGTTGCTTGTGTGGATACTCGGGACGATCATGGAATCGTTTGTGTCCGATTTCGGACTTAGGAATTGGTTCTGTGAAGTTGGCTTTGGCTAGAAATTGTGAAGTTGTGTGTTTGGAAATTGGTTATGTAGTTCTGTTAGTATATATGTGTGATTCTTTTAATATAAATGTATATACATATATCATTTAAAAATGAAAATTGTGTTTCAACTATACTCTTAATATTTGTGACTCATTATATATATATATATATATATATATATATATATATATATATATATATATATATATATTTTATATATATATATATATTTATATATATATATATATATATATATATATATATATATATATATATATATATATATATATATATAAAATATATATATATATATATATATATATATATATATATATATATATATATATATTTTATATAAAATATATATATATATATATATGTATATATATATATATATATATATATATATATATATATATATATATATATATATATATATATATATATATATATATATATATATTATTGCTATTCTCGAAAACCTTGTTGTTACAAAAATATACCATTCCAGAGATATATATTTTACATTTTATCGGTTCATTAAGATTGGTGTATTTTTGGTTAATTTGAGATTTTATTGTATCCACTTTGGCGACGACTGAAATGATCGAATGAGCCTTTAGCGAAACACAAACGCTATTGGATATTCCCGTACGTTGAGGCGGAAGCTGTTAACAACATGTGATTGCATGACCAAGTCTGAGACTTTATATGTCCCCACCTTGTGACTTTAAATTATTTTAGACTTTGTAGAATTTGTTACTTAGTGTTTGGTATTTTAGGTGCAGGACACTTGTTCCTTCTGAGTGGACCGCTTTTCGGCTTTTAAAAGATTGCCCGCAACATAGCTTAGGGCTTTATTTTCTTCTTTATTTATTTTCATAAATGTGTTGTAAGGGCATAAGCCCATTTTTTCTTTTCTTTCTCTGAGCCCTGTATTGTGTGGCTTAGGAGTAGCGTAACTCTTCTCTATGTTTGATTTTGATAGTATCGCACGCTAGCCTTATCAATAAATGAAACCGAAAATATTATTTTCTAAAAAGAAAAAAAAGGTTTTCTTACATAAATTAGAATGCCTTAAATTCAAGTTATATATATCAACAACTTCACATTTTTATCATTAAAAGGAAAATATAGTTATATATATATAGTATAAAACACATGGTCTTCCAAATAAATCGAGACGTCTACCCTTTCCAAATAAATGCAAAACACTCTTTTATACAAATTGACAAGGACCAATATTAGAGATTGTAACCATAACACCCTAGAAATGGTTATATTGGAACTGAGACATCCTCTTCATTAAATGTAGGGTTTCGAGGACTAGACTGAGATCCTTCTTTCCTCCATCATCCTTTTACAAAAATCAAGGCAAGTACACTACTGGATTCTGGTATTTTCTTATTGCATGTTGACATATTGTGCCACAGAGTTCTTCTCTATGAATTCAATATTAACTCGGGGTATTGGGGAGTAGTGTAGCAATTGTGACCAAAATTCCTTAGAATTATTGTGGATAGCTGAAGCCACACTTGCACGTGTTCTAAAGCTGGATCGTATGCTAGAATATAAATTGAATCTACCAGTCGGTCACAAGTGTATACCTATTTAAATCATAATTATTTTTTTGTATTAAATATTTTAATTGTTTTCTTGCATCAAATATTTCAATTGTTTTCTTGCATCAAAATATTTCAATTATTTTATTGCATCAAAATATTTTAATTGTTTCAAATACGTATTTTCCAATTATTGCTTAAAATGCTAGAGTTTGGAATTGTGTACTTTTTCATTCCTAACTAGAAATCTCCTTTCACCATAGGTGAGTTTGAGGACAAAGAGCTATTCTTCAATAGCTATTATGACCCTAACTTGTATCCCAAGGAATCACTGGAACCCACCTCGAAGGACATTGCCCCAGAGGCACCTGAACCACCTACCTAGTTAGCCTAGAGTTTACTTCATATTCAATTGCTTTAGTTTTTTTTTTCCCTTTTTTGAATTGTATTTGAAGTTGTGACTTGAGCACAACTTATGTTGTTTAGCTTTTACTTTCTGCTACATCTTAACTTGTGTGTTTTAAATTATTGAATAAAAGTGTTAATTTTCCACAAATTTAGATGTTGTGACTATAAGTTCCACTATTGACCAGACAACTTACTACCGCCGTCTCACCCCGGCGTAGGCTGGACATGATCCGACTTGTCCCAAACATCTTAGGATCGGGTCATGACATATTTTTAGTGGTGGCCCATGCAGGTCCTAGACAAACAACTTTAAGAAAAGTGACTAGAAACAATTAGAACACTTAGAACATTGAAATATTATGACTCGTCACAACATATGACCGATTTTTATTCAAATTTTTGTGTGTGTAACTTAGTCAAATTTTGTTGCTTCCTAACCATTCCAGAGAAGGCAAAGGAAAGAACCACCCATTCCGGCCATGTTTCTAAGGAGGCTACATCCTCAGAGCACCGGCCTGTAGAGTCAGTAACTGATCTACCCCTACTACTGCTTAACGCTCATCCCAGTCCTCCACCACCTTCCCTTACTGTTTATGTTTCCATAGTCCAAGCCATGCCACCCATTCCTCCCAGGACCATGCCACCACCTCCTCCTACTGGTGTGGTCCCACCTGTCATTCCCCCCGTAGGAGCTATGCCTGTTAACCCTATCCAGCTCCTAACCTTGCTTCAGGGTGTTCTAGAGGCCCAAAGAGTGCAAGTTGAGGCTCATCGTGAGCAGATCATAATTTTGAAAGAGGGCATGGAGAACACTCATAATGTTGCTATAGCAACCCTAGGGAGAGGAGATGCAACCCCGACTGACCAAAGGCCTAATGCCAGGTCAAGGTCAGTACATGGAAAACTTCAAAAAATGGGACCAAGACCCTTCGAGGGAGTCGAGGGCATCATCTATTGTCACGACCCGCACCCAGTATGGGGACACGAGAAGTGGGTATGTCCAGCCTATGCCACAGAGTCGACGGTAGAGCGTTGTTCTAGGTCACTATCTAATCAACAACTCACACAATTATATAATGTACCTGTCACCATCTCAACTCCGAATGGAGGACAAGTATAAAATACGTTAATACTCAATCACAATCTGAGCACGATAAGATCACACAGAAGGCTACACTAAACTCAAGGAATAACTTAAATAAACTTCTAAAATAATAACATCTCAACAATCTCAATACAACTCAAATCTCCACTTATTACAATACAAGTTCTAAAAGAGAAACTGAACCATAAACTAGTAATCTACTCCAAGCTTTACAGGTCCTCTAGGCTAGCTGTGAATCTCCAGGTTACCTGTAATATTTTTAACTGGTCCAGTCAGGATAGGAGCGAGCACAATACATCTTATGCAGTTCATAATATGATAGGATATGTAAATATGCTATAAAGTAAGATACATGAAACACTGGGAAAATATATGAAGTAAAAGAGATGACTGTAAAGAAATATGTACTATAAGTAAAAAACTAACAGTGGCTAGTGATGTAGAGTACAAGATAGACATGTGAACGGCTTGAATTTGCACATGAGTAATCTAAGAGTTTGCACATGAGTATACTACTTTAGAATTGTTCACATGACCATTTATACTCCCCCGTACCCCAATCAATACACAAGGATCCAGACAGGTTATGTTGTTACACATGATATCACATGAAGGCCCATAAATGGGTGCACATGAATGTATACATGGAGGGCTCTGTGAACATGAGAGTACATGAATCACAAGAGTGCACATGAATGGTGAAAGCACCGGAGTACATGATGAAAGTGAAACGTACATGACATACTGTAACCCGATGCTCCGGAGGGGGATAACATCTCATGAAGGGATCCATATAGTACCAATCCGTATTAACAATATGACAGCATCAATTAAAGTAATTTAGAGCATAAATGTAAATCCTATCAAGTATGAAATGGTCAGAGAATGTACTCGCCTGATATCCTGAGCATCAGATGTGTATAGATGTCCGAACTGGAGTCACAAGGTCCTATTTAGAGCAATACAGGTTACACAGTGTTCAATATTAAATAATTGATTAAAATAATGTTTTCTACATGCTGCTAGGCCTTTCTAGGTCAAAAATCAACCCTTGGTCAACATCTAGTCAAACTTGAACTATTTGGTCCATATTGGTCTTAATTAGTCTAGTCTAGGTTTTTGGTCAACTAGGCTATTTCTAGGGTTTTGGCCTAATAGGCTGTTGTTCTAGGCTAAATGTATTAACCAAGACTTAACATCCAAACCACCTAATATGTCATATACCCTATATGTAATCCTAGGATACATTTCCTAACTCCATACAACCATAACATAATATGTATAAACATATATAATATATATATACATATATATATAGACTGTGGCTAATTGGATGACATAGAACTGAAACCGAATGGACACATGGACTAATATTAAACCTAAGGTAATTCATCACTAGATTGAACCAATCAATGAGGAAGCCTAAACTCCAACCTATAACTAGGGGTTGAATAATAATGGAAAAAATGGATTGACCAGAGAGTGATCTGGACTAGTAGGTAGTATACATGTATATAAGGATGAAGTGTACAAGACAGTTACATAAAGTCAACCCAAGAAAGGATATAGTCTTAACTCAAGTTCAGTAGGACTGAACTCAATCCCAACTAACCCTGGGAGTGAAAGGCAGGGTCTGAATCCTACTTGGGGATGATGCTAAAACAGGGCTTCAACTGATCAATTGTAGCAATAGATGAACATGGGATTAGTATCATCAAATTGGACTTGACACTAAGGGAGCTAAAGTGGACTGCTCCACAAGAAATCTGGCATCTAATGATACAACAGTGGATAGCAAAATACAGGAATCAAGGGTTAAACTGGACAAAGCCACAATGCAGAGTGGAACCAAAGAGTTGACATCACATCTAATATGGGCAAAACACTATGGTCTATTCAAGAGGTAAGGGTGAACACCAATAGAATAGTGAATACAGAACAATGAGGTATTGGACTGTACATTAGGATACACATGTGGACAATATCTATGGGCATTCAATAGAATAGAGTTCATATCTAATCTATGCAAGGTCTGAACCAAGTTGCTCGAGCCCCCCTCTCTGACTGAACCAACAAATGTATACGACAGATAACTAAAGGGCTCGACAATAGTCAAATGCAGTGAAGAACATGCTTATGCAATGGCTTAATTTCTGTGGCATTGGGCCAATTAGGCAGGACAGATCAACAAGGATTAATTGAGCCTACATAGATACATAATAACACAAGGAATGAAATAATGTAGTGAATAGTAAGGAGAGTGCAGAACACTTAAACTTGTATGCAGTGTATGTAATAGTATGCAAGAGGGAAAGCAACATGTCCTGATGCAGGACACTCAAATGTGAAGACTAGTGATGGTAGGTGCAGTGTATTACATATGCAGTGGATATGGATAAGTATGCAGTGATGTGAGTGCTAGGATAAGATGCAGAATCATCAAATGAATTTACAAAGCAAATGAAGGATGCAAATGAAGGTAATATGAAGTGCAGGGCATTTGGTACACTATGCTGGATATGTGAAAGTGAGCAATTTCTGTATATAGGCCAAGTAAGACAGATACTCTATGGTCCAACCAACTCATCCTTATACTACCAATGGACTGATACTTGAATGTCAGGACCAATCTGAACAAAAGTGGAAGGGTGGACTAAATCAAGGCTAAAGGGAATAGAGTTAACTCCTTGACTGGTACTAAACTAAGGGTGAACAGTAATCCATGTACAGGACCAAATGCAGAGGGTTATATATATATATATATATGCAAGTGAGTAGCAATTAATGTCAAGGAGTGAATGCGTTAATTAAAATATAGCAATGCGTGAAGTGACTGTACCATAGCAAGCAACAGTGAATCAAAATGTGCAGATCAATGCATGTATGTTTGATACTCTAAGATACTAGGCTAATGTAAATATAGGATGGTGAAAGAAAAGGTAGAACATATACTCAATGACTGAACACAAGGAGTATCATATAGTGGGCTTTTCGAAGGACTGAACAACAAGGGATCTAGTTCAGTAATCAAAGACCGACTAAAGGGAAGATATGGACTGAACCAACTGACACCAGCTCATATTCATGTATACACCCAAGACACTAACTCTAACACATACACATTAGGATACTAACATATCCAATTGTGATACTTGATAACTAACTCTCTGATACTTCCTAATTGATTTGAAATCTTACATCCTTGAGTCTCTAACCATGATGTTGTTGCTACTGCTAGCATATACCTGGAAGATCACTTAGACTGAACATTATCTATCATGCACCTATAAAATCTTCAAACTGAACCTATGTTTAAAAGGTTGAATTAGACAAGAACAAAAGACAACAAATCCCATGGACTTATACATGAGTTAAAGTGGATTAAGAAGGATTAACTGGGACTGAACTAAAGTATGTGGCTAATGTAAGTATTCATGAGTATCAAGGGTTGAACACCTAAATGCAATGTAGGACAGATACTACCACTGTCCAAGATGCAGGATAATGCATCTATGTACAGGGCATTCCAAGTAGTGCAGTGGTTAATAAATGTAGGATATGAACATCTAGTTGTAGGCATATGAAGTGTATGATAATGTGAAGGCAATTGCAGGGCATTACCTGATACGAGAGGGCTAGTGACAACAGGTGCAGAGAATATCTGATGTGCTGGTCATGCTAATAAGGGTGCTCGATTGAACCCAGTTCAGGTCTGAGCTAATGGACATGTCTAATGCAGGATAACTCATTCTTCTGGAGATCAAGTAATCAGAACATATAACTCTCATATATTAAGGACACACACTCACAACTTCATGGTATCAGTTCCCTTTCACTGCCTAATAGCTCACACATATCATGGATACAATATCTGATACTAATCCCTTAGACAATGGAACTAATACCTATGCATGCACAACTCTAATACTCATAACTGCCCAAGCTACTACCCCAATATCTACAAAACATGCCAAGAAAACTCTTATCCAATGTCTGCACAAGCCCTTGAGTAAAACAGTGAGCTAAGACCATGTACCCAAGTCCCCGACTGTAGAGAACAAAATCTGTGGGTTATGCCATGGCTCGAAGCCCCACACCTATGGTCAGTGGTCAGTCATGTGGCCTACCTAAACTAGTAGCTAGGGAGTGAAATAGTGGTGTGTCAAGTGTGTACGAGGACAACAGTAGCATGGGACTGCTACAGTTCCCGTACGAAGTAACCCGCGTGTCCCCGTATCCAAAATGACACAACAATCGACACAAAACAACTCAGTCATATACCTATATAATCAATATATAATTAGCTATCCAAATATGTAATTAGTTCTAAAAATGGAGAACAAAAAGTTCTAAGGGGCATTTTGTCGAACACTTGAGATACACATTCGATACGGAGCAATATGCTCATGATACGTACCTCAAATGGACTCAAATTGGACTCAAATCATTCCTAGGTCTAGGAGGACCCTAAATGGATGCATCCACAATAAGAAATCAGAAATTTAATAGGTTTATAGGCTCTTACCAATTGGGAGTTGGAATTCCAATAAAAATCCTCTTACAAAGCTCTCCCACCAAATCCAATGGTCAAATTGCTCCAAATCCTTCCTAGATAGTCAATAGAGACCTCCTCTACTCAAGGGGAGTAGTTTGCAATTGGTTTGGATGAATTTGGAGTTGATTTGAGGAATGGAGGAAATTTGGGGAAGAACACGAAAACTAGTGTTATGGTTTCAATGAAAGAGGAGGGAAGGGGGCTAATGATGACTTATATAAGGATGAGGGGCTGTTAATGGCTGTTAGGGTCGGCAACTTATGGTGGGCTAGAGTTTTGGTTAAGTCACAATGGCCCAAACCCTCTTCTAGGTTGTAAAAACTAGCCCTTAAGCTAAAGGCCCAAACTAGCTACTTAATTCCAATCTCCATTTAGTTTCTAAGTCATTCCTAGCTAGATTAGTGTCCAACTACTATCCCAAACATGTTAGCTAGGTCTCCAAGGTCATGATTAGTCTCTAGGTTAAGTCGTTCTAAGGTTACACTAACACACATCAAAATCACAAAACACTAATTTAAATAGTTTTTAAATTAATTAAAAATTCACCGTAAATCATTATTATTAAAATAAAATGATATAATTTTACAAAAGTTCAAAATTACCCTCATTTCTGGAAAGTGGGTATTACATCTATGCTGATGAATGGCTGGAAGACATGGAGCGTCTTCTTAATGTTGCCCGACTTCCAGACAACCTCAAGGTTGAGGTCATAGCACTTCAGATATGAGACTTGGCGAGCATCTGGTTCAGAAACGAACCACAGATCTAGGGGATAGCTTGGAACACCTTCAAGAAGCTGTTCAAGAGAAAATTCTTCCTGGAGGTAGCTCTAGAAGCTATGGAGAGATAGTTCCAAGACTTAAAGCAAGAGAACCATACAATCGACGAGTACATAGCAAATATCAGTCGACTCAGCCGATTTGCCACCTCCATGCTAGCAGACCCTGTAGACCGTGCTAAGAGATTTTGTCACGGAATTCGAGAGGAGCTTCCCACCCTAGTTACTGCAAATAGTGCCAGAACTTATGAGAAGATGCTAAAGGTGGCACGGGGAATCGAGATGAGCTTGTTTGCTCATCTAATAGAGACTTTTCGGGACCTAAAAACTTCTAGGGCAATTCCAAGAAGCCTAACAATCATTGGCCTTATCACCCCCAATATCCTCATCAGCATCAACATTAGCATGCCAGGACGCCTAATAAAGCACCCTAGCACCAACAACAGAAAGTACCCATCTGCGTCTATTGTAAGAGGTTTGGACATAATGCGGACATCTGTAGGAAGAGGTTGGGACACTGCCTATCTTGTGGGTCTGCCACCCATCAAGTGAAGTACTGTCATACGATGTTCACTCGGACTGGAGCAGTACAACATAGGGATCCACTTCCTAAGCAACAATTCGGCCAGCATCAACAAAGAGCCGGGCGAGCTTTTGTCTTGGCAGTAGAGATGTCAGAGCCAGAGCCAACTGGAGACGTTATCAGAGGTTCCATTTTACTTCAAACGCAGCTTGTCCTAGCATTATTTGATTCTGGAGCATCTCATAGCTTTATATCCTCAAACTTTATTTCAGCACACCATTTAGTCACTAGTTTTAGTAAGAGGATATGTAGAGTTATGACTGGCGGAGCATACCAATCACCAAGACTTGTACTTGTCCTATCACCATCTCAGGCCACAAATTTCTAGCACCACTCATTGTAATGCCACTTTCCAACTATGATATAGTCTTGGAAATGGACTAGCTGAGTGAGCAGCATGCCCAGATAGACTGTTGCTGTGGTAGTGTCATTTTCAGTCCACCTTGAGAGCCCAAGTTCGAGATTGTTAGAGCACCAGAAAGCATGCGGAGCGTCAGCTACTCATCCATTACCGAGAAGATCGAACCCCTTCACCATATTATAGTAGAATTCCTAGACATCTTTCCCGACAAACTTCTAGGATTACCCCTTGATCGAGATGTGGAATTCTCTATCGACCTAGTACTCGGCTCTTCACCTATGTCACAATGTTGTCACCAAGTAAATCCCAAGGAGTCTAAAGAGATGAAGGACCAGATTGATGAGTTTAAGGCACATGGATTTATCAGGAGCGACGCTTCACCCTGGGGAGCACCAGTCTTATTTATGCCCAAGATTGATAGAACTGTCTGAATATGCATAAACTACCGGGCTCTAAAAAAAATCATTGTCAAGAACCGATACCCTTTCCCTAGAATCGACGATCTCTTCGATTAATTGAGCGGAGCAAAGGTGTTCTCGAAGATAGACCTCAGATCCTGTTACCACCAAGTCAAGATAAGAGAAGAAGATATACCCAAAATGGCATTCAACACCAAGTACGGATAGTACAAATTTTTGGTCATGCCATTTGGTCTTACCAATGCCCCTGTAGTGTTCATGAATCTCATTAATACGGTCTTCCATAAATATTTGGATCAGTTTGTTGTTGTTTTCATTGACGACATCCTGATCTATTCGAAGACCCCATAAGAACATGAGGAGCACTTGAAGATAGTTTTGGAGACTCTGCGAAAGGAGAAGCTATACAAAAAACTATCCAAGTATGAGTTCTTCTTGAACAAGGTGGACTTTCTAGGCCACGTTGTCACAGGAGATAGAATCTCAGTGGATCCGAAGAAGGTAACGACCATTGAGATGTGGTCGACACCAGGTTCAGTTGTAAAAATTAGGAGCTTTCTGGGTTTAACATGCTACTATAGAAAGTTTGTGAAGGACTTCACCAGGATAGCTGAACTATGATGAAGCTAACAAACAAGAACGAGGAATTCATCTGGACTGAGGCTTGCCAGACATGGTTCGAGGAACTGAAGAAGAGGCTTACAACAACAACAATTTTATCACCACCTTCAGGCACCGGAGGATTTTCGATCTATAGTGATGCTTCAGGTAAGGGCTTGGGTTATGTTCTTCAGTAGCATGGGAAAGTAATTGCTTATGCATCTCGGCAGTTATGGACTTATGAGAAGAACTACCCTATATATGACTTGGAGCTTGCAGCAGTTATCGTTGCCCTGAATCTTCGGAAGCATATTTGTATGGTGAGAGGGTAGAAAAATTTACAGATCATAAAAGTCTTAAATACTTCTTTATACAGAAGGAGCTCAATATGCGTTAGAGGCATTGGTTGGAGCTTATGAAGAATTTTGATATCAACCTACAATACTATCCGGGAAAGGCTAATGTGGTCGCTGATACACTTATCTGATACCCGATGGTAATATTCTTGACAACGGACTAGTATTTACTCGAAGACATGGAGAAGCTTGGATTGGAGATTATTTTGCCAGAGAAAGAAATGAAGAAGCAGGGACAAAAAGCTATTGTACAAGGAGTTGATGCACTAATCATGCATTTACAAGTACAGTCCAGTCTGATAGATAGAGTCAAGAAGTCTCAATTTCGATGAGGCACTTTGCATACTTAGAGACCAAGTGTTAGCAAAAACACTTGACGACTTTTTGATAGCAGACAACAGAGTACTGAGGCACGACCCGAGGCTTTGCGTGGCTACTGGCGACTTGAGAGATGAACTGATACAGAAAGCACATCGATCGTAATATTCTATCCATCCAGGAGCAAACAAGATGTGTAGGGATATACGAGCACAAGTATGGTGGTATAGATGATGAGAGATGTATCCAGATTCATTTTCAGGTGCTTGATCTGCCAACAGGTAAAGGTAGACAGACAGAGGCCCACATGACTTCTACAGCTGCTTACCATTTCGGAGTAGAAATGGAAGCACATCACGATGGACTTCGTGTCAGGATTGCCTCGTTTTCAAGAAGGGAAGGATGCCATTTGGGTTATTGTAGGCAGACTGACTAAGTCTGCTCACTTTATCCCCTTCATGGTTGGTTTATCCACGGAGAAGTTGGCAGCTTTATACATACAACACATCGTCTGGATACATGGAGTTCCGGTAAGTATTGTATCAGACCGGGATAGCTGCTTTACTTCTTATTTTTGGAAGAGCTTGCATAATAGTCTGGGGACTCAACAGAAGTTTAACACGGCTTATCACCCACAGACCGACGGACAATCAGAGAGGAGAATTCATACGCTGAAAGACATGTTGAGGTCTTGCGTCTTAGATTTTGGCGGGTCTTGGGAAGAGTATTTATATTTGGTAGAGTTCTCTTATAACAACAACTACCAAGACAGCACCGACATGACATCGTTCGAAGCATTGCATGGACGTCATTGCCGTACTCCGTTTGCTTGGGATGACATAGGAGAAAGAGTCATGTTCGGACTAGAAATGGTTACATAGGCTGCAGACAAGGTGAAGATGATCAAAGACAGACTCAGAATTGCCTAAGATCGTCAGAAGCATTGGGCCGACAATAGTCGTCGGCCATTGGAGTTTGAAGCAAGAGACCGTGTATTGTCAAGATCTCTCCCACCAGAGGAACCATCAAATTTGGAAGAGCTGGAAAGCTCAGTACTAGAAACACCAGCCCATTTGAGGTATTGAGCTAAGTTGGAGAAGTGACGTATCGGGTGGCATTACCACCTAACCTTGAATGTCTTCTACGTTTCGCAGTTGAGGCGTTACATTCCAGATCCAAGCCATATTTTGAACATTCAGAGTTAGAGATTGGTTCCAATCTTACAGTGCCAGAGCAGCCAGTAGAAATATTAGACCGTAGAGAGAAGAAGCTGAGGAACATTGTTATCCCGCTAGTCAGAGTAGCGTGGTGTCACCACTCCCCAGGCGAGTCTATCTGGGAGCAAGAGGCTGACATAAGGAAGAAATATCCCTATCTGTTTTGAGGTATGACTAAACCCCGACCTCTACCCTTAGAATTTCGAGGACAAAATTTCCTAAGGAGGGAAGCTTGTAAAACCAAATTTTTTAATAAATCAATTAATTTAGGTATTTACAAGAATTTTTGGTTTAGTTCATATTTAATATAATTTAGAATTAGATTATTAGCTTTAGTATTATAGTTAGTATTATTATTATTATTATACTATTATTATTATTATTATTAGTATTATTATTATTAGTCGGTTAACTAAATTACCTTTTTAGTTGAAACTGGAATTATTGATTGTTGGATTATATTATTTGCTTGGACCCTAGCCCAGCCCATTCCATTTTCCCAAGCCGAAACTCTTTTCTTAAAAAAAAAAACCCACCCCTCAAAACTCTTAGCCACTCACTCATTCTACCTCATAATTCCTCTCCATGTTCATCACTCTCCCTAAATCGCTTTACCACACCATCACCTATTTCTCTAAGGAAAAAAAAACAACACAATACCATCACCTCCTCTCCTTTTATTTTCTCTCCAAACCTACCACCATCACCCCCTTTCGACCCCTGACCCGTGTGCCTCTTCGCACGAACGCGACCCCCTCCACTGCCGACCCTTGACCTGCGGCCCCATGCCGCCGTCGATCAGAACGGTCGCCCGAGCACCGCTGCCGTACTCGCGAGATACGTTATGAGACTCCTCGAGTCATTAATGATGCTCCACAGAATCGATCCGAGTCTGAGGCCACCATTCGGATTCCGTCATCAGATTTTTGGTATAATTTCTATACGAATAGTTTGTCCCTTTCCGTAGCATAGTCTGTGATGACGCGATAGAGATATATGGGGGATTGTTGGTGTTTGGCCTTGAATACTAGAATAAATAGTCTCACATTACCTAGGCCAAATGGGTGGTATCTCCATATATAGATTTTCTTGTATGGAGAGAAGCACATGAGGTGTGGAGTGGCACATGGGTGCCATACGGGGGTATTTTTCTAGTGGAAAAAAGACTAACTCAACAATGAAGCATTAATGCTTTTTGTCATGCTCTTGGAAATTTATTTCCTTTGGAGCTAATCCCCGTAGGGGCTTAGTGACTTAGACTCGGAATCGGGCTCATGGGTTCATGAGGCGTAATGTGGTGTTTTGTTGTCTCTCTTTGCACTTAGCACATCAGCATCGTTGCTAGGCGTATATACGCTTAAGTTGTGCTCATTGCGTGAGCCTCTGTGTAGCCGATCGTGCGGCCAGATGGCACGACCAATTGGTACAGCCAGATGGCGCTGCCCGATGGCACGCCAGTTGGCACGGCCTGATGGTGCTGCCAGTTTACACGATAGTTGGCACAACAGTTTACACAGTGTACACTATGCACATTGTGCACGATTGTGTGTGAGAGCTCGAGTGCGCATACTATACGTAGTACACCAATTAGTACAATTATGTCTGTCTATGATCTGAACAGTTCCGAAATGATTCCTCATTTCACGGGCACGGCCCGAGCGTTTCATACACTGGGCAGTTACTGTAACACCCAATTTTCTAAAATGAGGGTAATTTTGAAATTTTGTAATTATAATCATTTAATAATGATGTTTAAACCATGTTATGATTTTTTGTAATTTTTAATTGATTTAAAACTATTTAAAATACTAAAATGTGATTTTGATGGTTAACTAGTGTAACCCTATAATTGCTAAGCCTAGAGACTAACCATGATCAAGGGAGCCTAGTCATGTGATTAGAATGTCATACTACTACTTTTTAGCCTAGGGGTATTTTGGTTATTTTGACAATTTTGTGAAATTATAAATTGTATTAATTAGATATATGCTAATTGTTAGGTTAAGACTTGACCTAGAAGTTTAGCCTAATCTAGATTAGCCTTGAGCTTAAAGTATTGATTAGGGTAACCTAGTAATGACAAGGTTAATAATATCTAGATATTCTAAGTAGGATATTTTCCTTTGGATATTTACGAAAAAGAAAGCTTTATGACTAGTTGAACCAATAGGAAGGCTTAGAATTGGGTGGACAACTCCTAGCCACTCATTTAGACCTAAAACCTAACCCTAATTCATCTAATAGCAGCCACCATAGGATCCTCCCTCCTATAAGTGTCACACTTAGAAGCCTTTGCCTATTTTTAAAAACCTAGAAGATACTTTGTTCTTCCCTAAAATTCTTTCCCTAATATCCAAATTAAGTCCAATTTGATCCTAATCAATTGCATCATCATCCCCAATAGTAGAGGGTGCTAAGGGAGGTTAGCTAGCAAGGTTTCGAAGCGAATTGACCATTCAATTGGAGAAGGATACCTTCTCTTGTTCATTTTCATTGAGGTTTCACCCTCGAAAGATAATTGCCCTAAAACCTATTTAAATTTCAGTTTCTTTCTGTAGATGCATTCATTTAGGGTTCCCCTAGGTGTAGCCTAAGTTTGGTAGGAATTCGTATCCATTTCGTGTCCGTATCGGACATGTATCGGTGTTTTTGAACTTGTGTTCGATGAAATGCCACATAGGAAATTATTTTGGTAATTTTCAAAACTAAATACATGGTTGTGTAGCCTAACATGTGTATAACCTAACCGTAATCGACTGAGTCGAATTCTGTGTCATTTTTTTGTCGAAATTAGACACGCACACACGCAGTACGAGCCTGTGCACTGTGTCCTGCTACCCGTGTCATAGTTCTCTCTGGACACGGTGTTTCGACACATGAAACTTGGTGTGTACCTTGGGCAATGACTGACAGGTCACCCCCCAAGTCTCACACGACCCTGTGTCGTGTCGGACACGAAAACACGTGCACACTAATTTTACACACACTGTACATGCGCAGGAAATTCGCACTGACATGCACTTTGTGTCGTATTCTGTCACCACAAGGACACAATTCAGGGTGATGTGCGTGTAGCCCTATACCTCCTCTACATGCGTGCATGAGCCTATGGGTGTTCGTGCCCTGTGTTGTGCGCAATCGTGCACGACACGGCTGCACGAGGCCATATTATGCACTGACTTACTGATAATTGTATTCACTGTTTGGACACTTCGTGTCCAGTTTCCTGGATACGAATACTTCTTCCAGACACGTGTGCACACACTCAACACCTGTGCACGTTCAATTTGATGTTTGATGCAAATTCGAATTCGAATTTGGGTTTTCTGTGTAATTCCTGAAACTTGTTTCACTGTTTTTGAATTCCTAAAATTAATGAGATTCTAAACCTATTTTCTATGATTAAATTGCCATATTGTTTAAACCCTATATGTCTGAATGATTATGAGGATGTTAGAATTCATGTTAACAAGGAATTTAGGTTGTAGGATTTTCGATATGTGTTGGGAATTGAATGTGTTAACTGTCATTTACTTGAATCCTGAGACACTCTGTTTTATGATTGATACATACACACATTTCACCCTATTGATTCCTAATATATGTAACATACACACAATTGTTCACATTCCTGTCATAGATTGCCACACATCACTGATTCAGTCCTATACACACACACAATTACATATAGACTTAATCCTAAGTTTTGATTGATATGTTAAAACTGAGAATTAGATGAAAACTGAGTTCTGAACCTGAAGTTATCCAATATGTGAAAACTGAGTTGAATATATGAAACTGGGTTAGTTTAGAACCTATAGGTTTTTTATTGGAAAATGATTTCGAAGTAAAAGACTGAAATATAGGGTGCATTATGATACAGTAATATGAACTGGGGATAATGGGTTTAAGTACACTATTTTTTCTGATTTTTTTCACAGTTTGATATTAGGATTCAATCCTGATATTGATACATATGAATGCAAGTTGAATTTCCAGGTTTCTAGTTATATAGGGATTTGGGTTTTGATGATTTGTAATTAAGTTTGATTTGGTCAAGTAATTAATAAAAATTGAATTCAAGTTTACCTTTAAAACTGAAAAAATCAAGTTGATGTTAAATCTTAACAGTGACTGAGAATGGTAGGAAAGAAATTGAGTTTTGGATTGAACTGAAAACTGAAATCAGTTCTCCTCTCAATCTCATTCACTCATGATCCACTATACACACACATGTATACCCCCTTAACCCTCTCTCTATGTATGAATGTATATATGAATATATATATATATATATATATATATATATATATATATATATATATATATATATATATATATATATATATATATATATATATGTAAATATGTATGTAGGCATGAATGCGTAATGCATATATGTAAATATGTATGTAGGTATGCAATGCATGAATATATGAGTTGAATCAATGCAAATATGATATGTATGCATGTAGGTATGCATCTATGAATGTAAGTTGTATGTATGATATCCATGGATAGGCATGTATGTATATATGATAGCTTGTAGGTAGGATATGTAATGTATATTATATGATATGTATGAATGAAATACATGTATGTATATTACCTTATATAAGTATGTATGCAATTATGTATACATGAAATGTATGCAAGTATGTATATAAATATATATTGTATATATAGGTTTGTACATTGTAAAATGGTATATAGACCTAGTGTATTGTTTACCCTATAGGATTGATTGTTTAGGCTTTAGTTGATTAGCCCGAAACCTAGAATGACTTGGTATTGAACACAATAGGTTAGCTTGACTAGAGTTTACCTAGATTTGACTAACTTAGACTAGTTTGACCTTGTTGACCAAACCCTAAAGTTGACCAATAGTTGACCATTGACCAAATTGACCCTTGATAGCCTAAGTTTGACCAGTTGACCAAGATAGCCTTGTTGTTGACCTAGTTTGACTAGATGTTGACTTGGTTTGACCCAGAGTTGACCAAGAGTTGACTTTGACCTAGATTAACCCAGAAATTATGTAGATGCATTGTACACTTCATTTATAACCCCCTTGTATATATCATGACTTGTGTTGCTCAAAATAGGACTCAGATACCTCATTTTGGACAGTGTATTCTCACAGACATTCAGATCGCAGGCGAGTACATTCTCTGATCGTTTCATACTTATCATGACTTATATTCTTGCTCTAGATTACTTTACTTGATGCTGACACTTGTTATCACAGATTATTACTATATGGATCTTTCATGTGATGTTATCCCCTTATAGGATACATCAAGTATTTCGTATTCGTGTACTTTATCATGGGTATTGTATACTCCTTATGTTCGTGTTATTCGTATAAAAATCGTATGAAATCTTGTACTCTCACGTGCCCACATGATCATCTTGTGCAACTATACTTCGTGTGCAATAACATAACTTGACTGGATCCTTGTGTATTGATTGGGGAGGGTGAGTAGGAAATGGTTATGCGATCAAATTCTTTATTGTATAAAACATTGTATATGTCTATTGTACCCTCGTGTATAATGGAGTCCCATTTTATTGTATAACCTTACCTGTTTACATAACCATATTGTGCTCTAAATCACTACTCACTTACAGTTCTTACTTATTATGTATATATTTTCAGTTTACAAATATCTCTTGTTTCCGTGTATATCTTCTTACAGTTCATGTATCTTACTCTTTGCATGCTTTATATTTTCTGCCATGATATGAACTGCGTACGATGTACTGTGCTTGCTCCTATCCTGACTGGACCTGTTAAAAATATTACAGATGATACCAAAAACTTCTATCCAACCTACTATGGAGCCCATCTAGACGACACATGTGAGTTGGACCCACAGGAGGATCCAGCTCTAGCTGAGGACGTCATCCCTAATGCTTAGACTAGATTAGCTAGGCTTTACCTTATTTTCATTATGTCATTTGTATTGACTTTAGAGTTGTATTATTTTTTGGATGTTTGTGATGATGTGTCGTTTAGAAACTTAGACTTTTCTTCTGTTTGTATGTTCTCTTTGAGATTTCATATTTATCATATCGTACTGTTCCATCTCTAGATTTGTGATTGAGTTGTACCGTCTGTGATTGTCCTCTGTTTGGAGAGTATATCATATTGTATTTAGTTTGTGATAGTGACCTATGACAGAGTTCTACAGTCGATACTGCAGTGTAGGCTGGACGTACCCACTTCTCGTGCCCCTATACTGGGTGCGGGTCTTGACACATTTTTAGTAGTAGCCCATGCAGGTCCTGAGAGTCACAGTTGGTACAATTTTGTAGTGGTATTCGAACTAGAGTGTCACTACAGCCTATGGTAGGATATAGGTTATAAGTTTTGAGGTACTCAATCACATCTAGGACAAATTCTTATCTAAATCCCTGTTATCTAAATTCTTGTTGAAAATTTTTCCCTTTGAAATAAACTGTCCTTCTTTGATTATATCGCTTCCTTCTCAGTAATTAATTTCCTTGTTTGGTCTTTCTTCAGGATGGTTATGGAGACACGATCTCATCGCCCCGGCCAAGAGGATACTGTCGAGAGGTCTGCCACCTTTCGTCTGACTCAGCCCGGTCAGACAGCTCCCATGGTACCTTCTTATGTGGGAGTTTTTGTCGCATTCGGGGGTGCACCTCCGCCTATTCCGAGGTCTTCCCCCATCATTCCTGAATTCTTCCAGCAGCAGCTGCCGCCATCGGGATCGGTTGACACAGCACAGTTGTTCGATTTCTTCCAGAGGATGGTGGAGGCCCAGCGACAGCAGACCGCTTATTTCCAGCAGGGCATAGAGAATGCCCATCAGCTTGCCCTAACGACTGTGGAGAGAGTTATCACACAGCCCCAGGCAGGCCAGATTCAACAGTATCAACCGAAGAAACCAGGGATCCAAGAGTTCCAGAAGATGCATCCTTGGGACTTCCACGACACATAGGGGATTTTGTATGCGGATGACTGGATAGAGCATATCGAGGAGATATTTCGGCTGGTGGAGATACCAGCCCGACTACAGATCGAGGCGGCAGGCAGCCAGATGCATGACCTGGCCCACACTTGGTATTAAATGGACCCTAGGGTGGGGACCGAGGGACAAACTTGGGCAGCCTTCAAGAAGCTGTTCAAGGAGAAGTTTTTCCCTGACATAGCTCTTGGCGCATTGGAGATGCAGTTTGAAAGCCTAGTTCTGGGAAGTCATACTGTTAAAGAGTACGCAGGAGAGTTCTGCCGTCTGGGCAGATTTGTTGAGGGACTCAGTGAGACCGCGAAGTCTCGGAGGTTCCGGAAGGGATTAGTCAAGGAAGTCAAGTCCTTAACCTAGAGTGACCGAAGTGCCACTATTGAGAAGATTCTGGTGGGTGCCCTAACAGCAGAGGATGGTCTTGAGCTGAAGCTCAAGAGGGGACGAGACGCTCAGGAGCTAGTGGCAGTGTAGGCCCGACCAAGAGGCCTCACATACAGTTTCAGTAGTAGCAGCAGAGGCCTGTTCAGCCGCAGCTTCAGGATCAGGGACGTACCTATTTCCAGCAGGCATCCAGACAGTGATAGGAAGCTATGTGCAACTTCTACAAGAAGGCAGGTCATTGGTGGAACGACTGCAAGAAGAGGCTGGGTATGTGTTTACTTTGTGGTTCAGTAGAACATCAGTGTAGGAAGTGTCCCAAGAACCCGACACCATTAGCTCAGGCAGCAGCAGGAGCTAGGGCTCCGATAGGACAGCAGAGGGCTGTCCAGCATCAGCAGCAGGCCAGAGGAGGAGGCCAGCAGGGGCGAGCTTTCGCCATGACAGTTGAGGATGCACAGACAGTAGGAGGGATGCTTGCAGGTTCTGTTCTTTTTTGATTCTATTCCTACCTTTGCCTCATTATAAACTATCTTGAAATTCGATTCCATCTGTTCCTTGTTTGTTGATTGGTTTTGATCTGGTGCTTTATTATGATTTAAAATTTTCTAAGATAAGTCGTATGGGCTAGGTCACCTCAGTTATGGATCTAGAGTCTTCTATAGTCATATTAGCTGGCATAGTGAGGACATATAGTCTGGTTTTGGACGTATTTCTCGGGTATAAAAATTTAAGATTTTTGCGGCCAAGCATGCGACAATGAGAAAATTTTAAATACCATGATTCTAGAGGTATGTACCTTAGCCGAGGACTCTGTGGTTATCATAGCCTTGCTTAGTAGCATGACGAAGATTTTGAGTATCATGATTTTGGACAGACGCGTATGATTATCGAACCGTGTGATTTTGAGACCATGATTGTTGCGGGGTGTTGACCTAGAAGGAGTACTACCATCTTAATTTCGAGGACAAAATCCTTCTAGGGGGGTAGACTTGTAACACCCAGTTTTCTAAAATGAGGGTAATTTTAATTTTTTTTAATTATAATCATTTAATAATGATGTTTAAACCATGTTATGATTTTTGGTAATTTTTAATTGATTTAAAACTATTTAAAATACTGAAATATGATTTTGATGGTTAACTAGTGTAACCCTAGAATTGTTAAGCCTAGAGACTAACCATGACCAAGGAAGCCTAGTCATGTGATTAGAATGTCATATTACTACTTTTTAGCCTAGAGGTATTTTGGTAATTTTGACAATTTTGTGAAATTGTAAATTGCATTAATTAGATATATGCTAATTGTTAGGTTGAGACTTGACCTAGAAGTTTAGCCTAATCTAGATTAGCCTTGAGCCTAGAGTATTGATTAGGGTAACCTAGTAATGACAAGGTTAATAATATCTAGATATTCTAAGTAGGATATTTCCCTTAGGATATTTATGAAAAAGAAAGCTTTATGACTAGTTGAACCAATAGGAAGGCTTAGAATTGGGTGAACAACTCCTAGCCACTCATCTAGACCTAAAACCATCCCTAATTCATCTAATGGCAGCCACCATAGGATCCCCCCTCCTATAAGTGTCACACTTAGAAGCCTTTGCCTATTTTTAAAAACCTAGAAGAGCCCTACTATGTTCTTCCCTAAAATTATTTTCCTAATATCCAAATTAAGTCCAATTTGATCCTAATCAATTGCATCATCATCCCCAATAGTAGAGGGTGCTAAAGGAGGTTAGCTAGCAAGGTTTCGAAGCGAATTGACCATTCAATTGGAGAAGGACACCTTCTCTTGTTCATTTTCATTGAGGTTTCACCCTCGGTAGGTAATTGCCCTAAAACCTATTTGAATTTCAGTTTCTTTACATAGATGCATTTATTTACGGTTCCCCTAGGTTTAGCCTAAGTTTGGTAGGAATTCGTGTCCATTTCGTGTCCGTATCGATCACGTATCGGTGTTTTTGAACTTGTGTTCGATGAAATGCCACATAAGAAATTATTTTGGTAATTTTCAAAACTAAATACATGGTTGTGTAGCCTAACATGTGTATAACCTAACCCTAATCGATTGAGTCGAATTCTGTGTCGTTTTTGTGTCAAAATTGGACACGCACACACGCAACACGAGCCCATGCACTGTGTCCTGCTACCTGTGTCCTAGTTCTCTCTGGACACGACATTTCGACACACAAAACTTAGTGTGTACCTTGGGGCAGTGACTGACAGGTCACCCCTAAGTCTCGCACGACCCCGTGTCGTGTCGGACACGAAAACACGTGCGTACTGATTTTACACACACTGTGCATGTGCGAGAAATCCGTACTGACACGCACTTCGTATCGTGTCCTGTCACCATGAGGACACGATTCAGGGTGATGTGTGTATAGCCCTATACCCCCTCTACGTGTGTGCATGAGCCCTTGGGTGTTCGTGCCCTGTATTGTGCGCAATCGTGCACGACACGGTTGCACGAGGCCATATTATGCACTGACTCACTGATAATTGTATTCACTGTTTGGACACTTCGTGTCCAATTTCTTGGACACGAACACTTCTTCCAGACACGTGTGCACACACTCGACACCTGTGCACTTTCAATTTGATGTTTGATGCAAATTCGAATTCGAATTTGGGTTTTCTGTGTAATTCCTGAAACTTGTTTCACTGTTTTTGAATTCCTGAAATTAATGAGATTCTAAACCTATTTTCTATGATTAAATTGCCATATTGTTTAAACCCTATATGTCTGAATGATTATGTGCATGTTAGAATTCATGTTAACAAGGAATTTAGGTTGTAGGATTTTTGATTTGTGTTGGGAATTGAATGTGTTAACTGTCATTTACTTGAATCATGGGACACACTGTTTTATGATTGATACATACACACATTTCACCCTATTGATTCCTAACATATATGTAACACACACACAATTGTTCATATTCCTGTCACATATTGCCACACATCACTGATTCAGTCCTATACACACACAGTTACATATAGACTTAATCCTGAGTTTTGATTGATATGTTAAAACTGAGAATTAGATGAAAACTGAGTTCTGAACTTGAAGTTATCCAATATGCGAAAACTGAGTTGAATATAAGAAACTGGGTTAGTTTAGAACCTATGGGTTTTTATTGGGAAATGATTTCGAAGTAAAAGACTGAAATATAGGGTGCATTATGATACAGTGATATGAACTGGGGATAATGGGTTTAAGTACACTATTTTTTCTGATTTTTTTCACAGTTTGGTATTGAGATTCAATCCTGATATTGATATATAAGAATGCAAGTTGAATTTCCAGGTTTCTAGTTATATAGGGATTTGGGTTTTGATGATTTGTAATTAAGTTTGATTTGGTCGAGTAATTAATAAAAACTGAAATCAAGTTTACCTTTAAAACTGAAAAATCAAGTTGATGTTAAATCTTAATAGTGACTGAGAATGGTAGGAAAGAAACTGAGTTTTGGATTGAACTAAAAACTGAAATCAGTCCCCCTCTCAATCTCAATCACTCATGATCCACTATACATACACATGTATACCCCCTTAACCCTCTCTCTATGTATGAATGTATCTATGAATATATGTATATATGTAAATATGTATGTAGGCATGAATGCATATATGTATATATGTAAATATGTATGTAGGTATGCAATACATGAATATATGAGTTGAATGAATGAAAATATGATATGTATGCATCTATGAATGTAAGTTGTATGTATGATATCCATGTATAGGCATGTATGCATATATGACAGCTTGTAGGTAGGATATGTAATGTATATTATATGACATGTATGAATAAAATACATGTATGTATATTACCTTATATAAATATGTATGCAATTATGTATACATGATATGTATGCAAGTATGTATATACATATGTATTGTATCTATAGGTTTGTATATTGTAAAATGGTATATAGACCTAGCGTATAGTTTACCTTATAGGATTGATTGTTTAGGCTTTAGTTGACTTGCCCAAAACCTAGAATGACTTGGTATTGAACACAATAGGCTTGCTTGACTAGAGTTTACCTAGATTTGACAAACTTAGACTAGTTTGACCTTGTTGACCAAACCCTAAAGTTGACCAATAGTTGACCATTGACCAAATTGACCCTTGATAGCCTAAGTTTGACCAGTTGACCAAGATAGCCTTGTTGTTCACCTAGTTTGACTAGATATTGACTTGGTTTGACCCAGAGTTGACCAAGAGTTGACTTTGACCTAGATTGATCCAGAAATCATATAGATGCATTGTACACTTTATTTATAACCCTCTTGTATACATCATGACTTGTGTTGCTCTAAATAGGACTCAGATACCTCATTTTGGATAGTGTATTCTCACAGACATTCAGATCGCAGGCGAGTATATTCTCTGATCGTTTCATACTTGTCACGACTTATATTCTTGCTCTAGATTACTTTACTTGATGCTGACACTTGTTATCATGGATTAGTACTATATGGATCTTTCATGCGATGTTATCACCTTATAAGATACATCGGGTATTTTGTGTTTGTGTACTTTATCATGGGCATTGTATACTCCTTGTGTTCGTATTATTCGTATACAAATCGTGTGAAATCGTGTACTTTTATGTGCCCACATAATCATCTTGTGCAACTATACTTCGTGTGCAATAACATAACTTGACTGGATCCTTGTGTATTGATTGGGCAGGGTGAGTAGGAAATGGTTATGCGATCAAATTTCCTATTGTATAAAATATTGTATATATCCATTGTACCCTCGTGCATAATGGAGTCCCATTTTATTGTATAACCTAACCTGTTTATATAACCATATTGTGCTCTAAATTACTAGTCACTTACAGTTCTTACTTATCATGTATATATTTCCAGTTTACAAATATCTCTTATTTTCGTGTACATCTTCTTACAGTTCATGTATCTTACTCTTTTGTATGCTTTATATTTTCTGCCATGATATGAACTACGTGTGATGTACTATGCTCGCTCCTGTCCTGACTGGACCTGTTAAAAATATTACAGATGATATCGAGGACTTCTATCTAACCTACTATAGAGCCCATCTAGACGACACATGTGAGTTGGACCCACAAGAGGATCCTGCTCTAGCTGAGGACGTCATCCCTACTGCTTAGACTAGATTAGCTAGGCTTTACCTTATTTTCATTATGTTATTTGTATTGACTTTAGAGTTGTATTATTTTCTGGATGTTTGTGATGATGTATTGTTTAGACACTTAGACTTTCCTTTTGTTTGTATGTTCTCTTTGAGATTTCATATTTATCATATCGTGCTATTCCATCTCTAGATTTGTGATTGAGTTGTACCTTCTGTGATTCCGTTCGAAGAGTATATCATATTATATTTAGTTTGTCACAGTAACCTAGGATAGCGTTCTACCGTCGATACTGCGGCGTAGGCTGGACGTACCCACTTCTCGTGCCCCTACACTGGGTGCGGGTCATGATAGTTACTAGATAGACAGTATATAAGTTCCTCTGTTCTCTCTCATTCAGGAGATGTTGATTCTACTTACACAATTCAGAGAGCAGAGAAGAGAGGAACATAGACAGAAAGTTCAGTGCTATTTGAGGAGTCAAAAGAGCACAGTATTCCATAGTTCAGCTCTAAACTTGCCGATTCCTGGAAGCTGTTCATATGGGGCAAATTTAGCTTTGAGCTCCAGCGATCCGTCACCCCAGCAGGACTTCTTTTTTATTCTGTTTATTTTTCCTTCCGTTCATCTATTCTCCACTTGGAACTTGTTCTAAACGAATTCATTTCTGATCAGCTTAGAAAGTTTATGCGAACTTTTGCTGCTACTGCTACGAATCGTTTTATGCCTTCTTCGAAGTATCATATTTGATTTCGTCTAACAGAACCTTCAGGATTTCTGTTATGCACCTTCCTTGAAGTGTTACAAGAAATCAGTTTTTCATCTTAAATCTATGCCTCGGGACTAACAAAAAATTGGGGATATGGGTATGGTTTGATATGGTGTATCATGCACAGCATGGTATATTGGTATAGGTATTGATATGGGTATGATACAAGGGTAAATGGTGGATAATAGGTAAAGGGGGATATGGTATAGGGGTATCTTGGTGTACCATGGCTTATACGGTATATGGCTAGGAAATAAAGGGTACACTAAGGTAATTCTAGGTAGTAGGTACTAGCAAATATATGTGATATATGCATGGATACAAAGAGATATTAGCTAGTATGGCTAATGCCTGTACTGTATGGACCTAGAAACCTAGGTATAGCCTGGTACAACTAGTTTGACTCTAGAAGCAAGGTATTGACCTAATTTGACTTCCATGACCTAGAATTGACCTAGAAATTATATTCTAATTTAAATAACAATGTTTAGTACACAATGTTTGCAAAAACAAAAAAATTATTCCAAACTTAAAAAGAATCGTACAAAGTACAATGAATTCTGGGGAAGTACAACTTTAGGAATCCGATCAGAAGATCGCTTTATCCCTTCGACTATTGAACTTGAAGACTAATGCCTCTGGATAATATAGCAGCCCTTTTGCAAGAACTCTTGATCTCTGATCCCTTGATAATGATTGGAAACTCTATTTATAGAGTTCTAAAAATAACTATTTTAGCAGTTATTCTGATGTGCGTGAGGTTGAACTGCACAACTTTAGGTTGTGCCAAATTCAAGTTGCGCCAACTTTCATTCAGTTACTCGAACGTGTACTAACTGTATTTAGACGCGTGGCATCATATAATTGAAATGTGCATGGTCGTGTACAGAGTAGTGGACACATTTTGAGAGATTAGTGGCATGGGTGCCACGTCATCCTGCTTTAGAACGTAAGTTGCTTCAACTTTATCAGGTTGCACGAGCTTCAATCAACGAGTCAAATTGCGCTTGATTAGGTTGCGCATAGGCGCAACTCAGTGCATAGGCACATGGCATTCTTTGGGTACATGTCAGCTTGTGAAGAGAGTTTGTTCAGGTTGTGCCTAGGCACAACTTACAGAGTACGCGACACAGCTGTCATCAAATGACAATAAATCATCTCGAGCGCCACGTATTACGGGATTCAAAGAGATTTTCTTCGTTTATTGTGCTGTCAGTTGTCAGTGCTGTCAGTTAATGATGACAACTATTGTCAGGCACCACATAGGATTAGGCGCAGTGTGATTGGGCACAATGTGATATATGGCGCAGCTTGAATAGGGGCGCAACTTGACCTCTGGGCTTTATATCAGTGGTGCAACTTGATTTTTTGGGCGTAACTTGATTTTTGAGTAGTAAAACATGGCACAACTTGATTTTTAAGCTCTACAAGACCCCCTTCAAAGTTTTTGAATTTTGAAATGTCACAAATCTTTGAAATACTTTGAATCGTGGCAATTACTAAGTCAAGTTGCGCCTGTCTCACATAGTCTGTTGCGAGCTGTTACGATTTTTTATGCGCAACTAGGGGTGACTGTTAGGATTCTATTTTTAGGCTATAAATAACCCATTGTTAACCGACTTGAACTCTTTACTTTTGCTTTAATCCTCTGATAGAATTCCTCGAGCTCTTGCAATCTTCCTTCCGACTATCTCTTCGACGTAATAGCCCTCAAGAAGACCACCGTTGACAAAGGGAAGAGTGTTGCCGAACCTTCGACCCTTGCTCCGTCGACCCACGCGCCATAGTATGCGCCACCCTCTTCACGACGAGTGACGGCTAACCCTGCTCTGGAAGGTGACCGAGAACGAACAAATTTGACCTATGGTGGCCGACTTGGCTCTTAATTGACTTGTGTCCCTCTTTTTAGAGTATTTTGGCGCATCACAAAACTCTGCACCACCCCTTATTAGGGTGTGGTTGCTTATTCGAGCACTGTTCGTTCTAACGAATCGTGTTGTGCATGCTGTTGTATAACTCAGTTGTTGCGCAACCAAGGATATCGTGCAACCAAGTTGTTGCGCGCAACCTGAGATGTTGTGCAATTTAATTGTTTGTGCAACTCAGCATGTTGCGCAACCTAGGTTGTTGCACAATCCAGAATGTCGCACAACCCAGAATGTCGTGCAACTCAGATTGTTGCGCAACTCAGGATGTTGCGCAACCCAGGATGTTGCACAACTTAATTGTTGTGCAACCCAGGATGTTGTGCAACTCAATTTCTGCTCATCATAAGGATAACTCTTTGTATTTATGATTGCTGCCTACTTTTGTTGTTTTTAACTTTTGTTCATGTATTTGCAGTTGACCTCAGGAAAGACCCTAATGCTGCAAGATTTGCTTCAGTATTTAATGTCCCAGAATATAAAAAGAATTTATCTCATGTCATATTTCCTCAGTATGACGGCCCTGAAGCACGAAAGACTATTCTCGAGGCCCAAGAAAACCATACCCTGCTGAGTTTAATGAACGAGAAACCTCTAGAAAGTCTTGATAGTGTGGTCCACAAGAAACCTGCATTCTTATTTGGGGATGCCATCAAGAAGACTTCCCAGCCCAAGATAAGAAAAAAGGATAAAATATATAAATGTGGAGACAAAATCATATACCTCACAGAAATATCGAGGTCTATGGCTTTTTCTCAATACGAATTTGTGAGCTATCCCCGAAGAATGTCATGGGATCTGACTCCAATCCAACAGGCAAGAGTCGAAAGAATCTGTTATAGAATTGGTCTGCAGCATAAGGACATCATTTATAGTACTTTCGAGAAATACATCACTCATTTGAGAGGTTTGAGACCAGGCTGCATTACTACAGAAGATTCATCTCTACTTCTTTCGGTCAGAGTACCCATTTTTGCAAATACATTCGCAAAGGCTGCAGGAAGATATCCAGATCGCAGTATGTATATGACAGGTCTGGTTAACCCAGTTATGAAGCATTGGAGTAGCTTAACTATTTGGATTTTGAAACAGTTCAAGGACAGACTCCTCGATCTAGACTTTTATAATGCCATCTGGACTACATTCTACGGCATTCGCCAGAATGCTCATATGTTTCTGGCCTTAGTAGAGAGATATAACAAAAGTACTGGAACTTTCATGACCCCCATTGAGAAATACGATTTGTGCTTCATGAGATGAGATATCTGTTGGCCCAATAATTGTATCATGTTTTTGAATATGGTTAATATGTTAAGTTTAGCATTTCTTTATCACTAATCTTCATACTATCGCTATAGCATTTCTACTTATACTTATACCTTTGGTGATATGTGCCTATTGGTTTACATATTAGTGATATGAGCTTATCTATCTTAAATTTAATCGGGTTGCCAAAATCAAGACTATATTTTTGATTTCGGTTATTCAATTAATTTTAATTATTATGATATTACTAACATTTATGCTATCACCTTAGCACTTATACTTAAACTCGCATTGTTCTAATGTGCATTAAACTTTTCATACTTGCTACTATGTATATTGCTTTGTTCGTCTAACATGTACATACAGAAAAGCAATAAGCAAAATCAATGTGGACATATGCAATGAAGAAATTATGGTGGGCCAAAGACGATGGATCCCACAAGATTTCTCTGAACCATCCGACGATATCTCCGGAGCCACGCACTCGGGGGTTCCGCTGCCCGGTCAGCGGACGGGGGTCGAGGGGGCAGCGCCCCTCGTCGGGGGTTCGGGGACGAAGCCCCTGAAAGGTATTCAGTTTTCACAAACTGGATATCTTTTGACAGCTGCCGCCAAGGGAAAAAGCCAGCACCTATCAAAGAAAGAAGCCAAGCAATGCCATCATCATTTCAAGACTCTGAAGAAACCTGCACCTGTATAAGTATATCTGGAGTCTGTAATGAGTCTTAGGAATATTTGTAAACACAAAAAATGGATGGCAAAATCGAAAGCTAGGGTAAAAATTAGTCCAGGATCATTTTCGGATAAAAATCGGCATACCGACGGTATACCGGTCCATACCGACGGTATACCGGTCCATGCTGACGGTATACCAATTTTGTTCACAGAAAGTTTCTGTCTACAAAATCGGCATACCGGTTCATACCGACGGTATACCGGTTTAGTAACGTTAAAATTCCAAAGGTCGAAAATCCGAGCAATTAATGATCCCAACGACTATATTTCTAGCCGTTGCATTCCAGACCGGTATACCGCCGGTATGCCGGTTCATACCGGCAGTATGCCGATTTGCTGACTGAAAAGTTGCCTTTGGCTCTTTTCAATGCTTTGGTTATAAATAGCCTTGAACCCCTTCATTCAAGGTTGATGCTTTGAGCCTAAAATTTCTAAACCACCAAAGCCTATCCACAAACAACTCTACAAAGCTTTCATTTGCCAACCACAAATTGTGTTAGAGTTATTGAGTTGAAAAGTGAGATCTTCATCTTATTGTATAAGGAGATCAAAACCTATTGTGAAAGGTTGAAGTTGGAGAGTCTTCGTATCCAAAGTCTCGGTTGAAGTTGGAGAGTCTTCGTATCCAAACTTTCGGTTAAAGTTGGAGAGTCTTCGTATCCAAACTCTTAGTTGAAGTTGGAGAGTCTTCGTATCCAAACTCTCGGTTGAAGTTGGAGAGTCTTCGTATCCAAACTCTCGGTTGAAGTCGGAGAGGCCTTCGGACTAAAGCTCTCGTGTAAGAAGTTGGCGAGTTCTTCGGATCCAAACTTTTGTGTAACTATTTACTCAAATAGTGGATTAAAGCCGGAGAGAGTTCCGGGACTGGAGTGCCTCTTGGGAGGATACCAGGATATATCGTGTGTCGGTAATATTATTGCTTCTCCTCTTGTACTTATATTTTTAATTTGCCCATTAGCTTGTGCTAAGTGCTTGATTAGTTAGCTTGACTCTATTCACCCCCCTCTAGGGTTCCTACAATTGGTATCAGAGCAAGGACTCTATTGTTAGGCTTAACATCCTTAGAGTAGATCCTTATTAATTTTTCTGTGGCATCGTATTCCTCCTCCTCCGATAAAGAGGATTTTATTTCTAGTAGCATAGACAATCTTGGTTCTTCTAAATGCAAGAAATGTTCTAAGTGGAAAGCCATGGCTAAACAATCCTTAGAGATTCTTGATAACCTTCATTTTACAAATGAAGAATTTTCTGAAAAGGTTGTTCATTTTGAAGAAGCTAATGAGTTATTGAGAAATGAAAACAATAATTTATTATCTAGACTTGATTATCAAAACTCATCATGTGTTTCTTTAAAGAGTTTGAATGAGGCTTTAATTTTGAAAATCAAATCTCTTTCCTCATCAATAGAAGATCTTAAGAGACAAACTCATGAGCTAAATCATTTGCATGATTCTTCTATTGACACTTTAAAGAAACAAAAAGATGCTTTTATCTCTAGAATTGCTTTATTTGAAAAAGAGAATGATATTTTAATTGCTAAATTTGATTCTCTTACTTGCATGCATGATGATTTGCTATTAGAACATAATATTCTTAAAACCAAATCTTTTTATGCTCACTCTAGAGATATTCATCATTCTAGTATGTCACATGTTCATAACCATGCTCATTCTGATACATGTGCACACACTATTATTAGGTGCTTTTATTGCTCTCGTATTGGACACATGAGCTTAACTTGTCCTATTCGTAGGAGTTTTTCTACCAATGCTAGAGTAAATAGTATATGGGTCCCTGAAGCTAACAAATATGGATCCAAGTTTATTTGGATACCAAAGTCTTCGCCTAATGTTGTAGGTGAAGCTTCTTATATCGGGACATAGCACCCAGGAGCGTGTTGGTGGTTGCGAAGCTCAAAGGTCATCTACCAAGCAATTGCACCAACACAAGTGTGGCCACTAGAGCTACTTTGGTAACATGCTAAATGATTCTCTTTAAATAGTTTATATTTGTAGAATCTAATATGTTTCCTTTGACAACTTGCTACTAGCTCTCATTGATATATTTTAGTTGCTTATTATCTAAATCAATGAGAGATATGATACTAGCATGCTTAGCTATTTCTTGTTATTTCTTTCATCTAGCATGACTAGTTACTTAACTTAAATGATTAGTTCACACTTTGTAGTTTATCACTCATTTTTTATTAGTGTGACACTCTTATATATGCATGCTCATTATTCTAATCTTTATTTAAAAAGCATGCATATCACTTTAGTCCATAGGAGCTTGGTTTTGATTTGAGTTAATATGATTTTAACACACCGTCTTTAAAGTTTTTGAAATAGTTCATGTCGGTTTGTATTTAATATGTCATTTTTTTTCTTAATCGGTATTTGTGAATATATATGTTTAGCATAAGCTTCTTATCACTTGACAAGTATATACTTATACTTTCACTTTAACCTTGTGCTCATATAATATATTCATTATTAATTATCATATTTTTTTTATTAAACCTCTTATGAATCAATTATGTCTTTGCCTAATAAAGATTATTTATACGTGGTTTGAATTTGTGATAGTTTTTCAAACATTTATTAAGGATACATGACTATATTCATTAAATTTTCATTTACATGTAGATCATGTATTTCTTATGTTGATTATATATTTTGTATAAATATCTTTATGTGGGCATATGAGTTAAGCTAAAGTTTTATATTGACTTGAAGAGTATATAATTATACTCGTTACTTTCAAACTTGTGCTTATCTCATACTTTAGCTATTGATTCCTTTGACCAAATTTGTGCTTCTTGAATCAATTAGCTTCTTTCTTAAAGTCTTCTTTTGATGATAACTTCTTGACTTTTTGGTTGGTATTATGGATACATGTTCTTAATTGATTTTTTGATCTTTTCATGTATGCCTATTCGTGATACATATAGTTTCATATATATAAATGATTCCTAACTTTTGATATTTATTTGTTTTATACCTTTAAGTTAGGATGTTGAGAGAAAATGTTTATTAGTGTCTTGTTCATGGCTATTTATGGAAGTGGTTTTAAGGATCACATGGCTTTGTGCTCTACCTTGCTTATTTAATTTACCTCCTTAATTAGTGCATTTTTTGTCTATGTTTTTATATTTTACTATGGTGCACTATGAAAGCTTTTGTTAAATGTGTCTCTTGCTATCTTTAGCACATTTATAGCTTTCTTGATCTTAATAATCTTTCTTTGCTCATTCCTTGGGTTTATACTTCTTTTTGAATTATTGTTACCCAATAGTTTTTGTAGCACATGAGAATATATGTAATTGATACATCATATTTCTTATGACTTTAGCTACTATGGTTTGAGCTTTTGTGTTGAGATTTTCCCATTTCTAGAGAATACACATATTTTATAATGGCTATAGTATTTTGCATTCTCTAGATCGATCTATCATTTCATTATCTTGGGTTAATCTCAATACTTGGCAAAGAGATTTATTTTATTATGTTTCCAAGAGTATCTCTTTTGGACTATACTTGATACGAGATTAATTCATTTATTTGTCATCTTATGCTCTTATCCTTGCTTAGTAAAGAGTATATAAATTATTTTGTTCATTCAAAATATATTTGTGAACTCTATGCTTGAGCAAGTATCTTTAGTGTTAGTGACTTAAGATTAAATGATCACATTTATCTTGATAATAACTTATCTCATTAGTCTTAATTAGTTATGTAGCATGCTTACTTATGATATATTGTTAAGTTATATAATTTGGTTCACTTTCACTCATCTAGCTATTGTTTTTCTTTTCAATTTATATATGATATGCTAGTTTACATAAACAAGATATGTGATTCTTCTAAATGTAATTTGTATCCTATTTTAGATACATATGTTTATTCTCTAAAACTAGTTTGACAAACATTTGATTGAATCTTGTTTTTCAAAAGAGGTTTGTGATTCCTTACTTTAACTTCCTTCCATACTAGTCATTAGTATTTCTTAAATTTCTCTCATTTTGAGTCATAATTTTATCGTATTATCATTTACATCTCTTTTTGATTGAACTTATAATTAGTTAAATGAGATTGACTCTTTCCCATATTTTCTATTGATTTGTGAGATTTTTTTTGGATTTGTGATTTTATCTTGATGAGATTCATTAGATCATATTTATTCATTTGTCTTCTTTATGAATGATCCTAATGATTGAGTAGTCCTAAACTATCCAATTTTGTGAATGTCAAGTTAATTTACTACTCTACTTTGACTACCCATGGATTATCACACAGTGCCTTTGCTATTTGAACTTTATCGGTCTTTCATTTAGAAGTAGCAAAGTTTGGATATTACCCAGTTGATGGGTACATATGTGATAAAACATGCCTAGTCCATGTAAAGTAATAAATTGGTTGATTATTTCTTAATTAGATAATCATGGACATGATATTTGAGTTTAATTTTTTTTTTAGCTATATTCTGTATATCATCATGACTATTCCTAATTGACTTTATTCTTTTTCGTGATGACATTTTCTCAAAGGATAACATACATTGATCTATCTATTTAAATATGAGATCCTTCTATATAGATAAATGTATGTCAACTTTTGATTAAATGTGCTTAGTTAGAATATTCTTTTGATCGTTCATCTTTAGTGCTATTAATTGGATATCTCTTTTTTACTAAAGATGATATTATTCGTCTTATGACGATGTTGTTGCCTTATATGCATTGAGCAAGGGGAAAAATCCATAGTTGATTTACCCCTAGATCTTGTAGTTATCTATTTTATGCTATAAGTGCTTTGGGAACTAGATACACATATTATGAGGGGGAGCAAATTAATTGGTCCAATTCATGTATACCCTCTAATATGTCGTATACCTAGTTCATCATGGACCCATATTTTCTTCTATTTTATATCCTATTGATTGAGGTCATGATATTTTTATTTGTGAAGGATTTATGAGAATATATGCAATGTCTTCATTATTTATCTCTCTATTTTAAATAGATTAAATAAGTCATCTTTTTAATATTATCTTTCATATCTTATCTTGATGACTATTGTGCTTTCATTGTTTTGGCTTTCCTTATATGTTTAATTGATTTGGCTTTTCTTATTGAGGACTTACCTAAAATTCTTGTCTATCTATATTGGTAATACTTTGAGGGGGAGTATTCAAGTCAACTGAATTTCTCTTTCTCAAGTATTTTTTCTCCTTTACCTTCATGTTTATCTAAAAGGGTATTCACATAGCATGATAAGGTAATTGAGTTCAAATGCATGAACTTGGGTAAGCATATAGATTTTGCAAATAGTGAGATTAGTCTATATCAATTGCTCTATTTTTCATTGATCATTCCTTTATTTTGTTCCACTATTTATTTGTGGACAATTTTGACTTTCAAACGGCTTTTTGATCAATGTTTCAAGTTTATATTTCAATTGGTATTAAGTTTATATCTTCCAACTATCTCACTTGGTATTTTTTTATATCAATTACTTTACAATTATCTAATTCTCATGGGCTTTTGACCGAATCCTTGGTTGAAATCTTTTATTTCAATTGGTATATTGCCTCCTTCTAAAACTAGAGTTTTTAATTCATATAATATTATATTTTGGAGTTTCTTTCTTGGACTTCAAGTTGGTAAAACTATTTATTCAATGTTTTCAATTTTATTTGTTTTACCAACTAAATTATGTTTTGACAAGTTATTTTCCATTTGGCACTCTACATTTGATATGTAGTTTCTATACTTGTCTTTACACACTTCTCCCATTGTTCTTCATTTAGTATTTCATGATCATGATTGTCTATGCCTTCCTCATGCTCTGATTTATGTACTTAAGATTAATTTTCTTTTATCTCTTAGTACGGAGGAGCCTATTTTTTGATCATGATAAAGGGGGAGAAGTAAGTTTAAGTATGTATGTATAAGTAATCTAAGTAGTATGCTTTTTGTGATATTGCTTATATCTCTTGTAAATTAGTGATACATGCATTTATTGTATCCATACTAAACTTAACCGATTTGCCATAATCAAAAAGGGGGAGATTGTTGGCCCATTGATTGTATCATATTTTTGAATATGGTTAATATGTTAACTTTAGCATTTCTTTATCACTAATCTTCATACTATCGCTATAGCATTTCTACTTATACTTATACCTTTGGTGATATGTGCCTATTGGTTTACATATTAGTGATATGAGCTTATCTGTCTTAAATTTAATCGGGTTGCCAAAATCGAAACTATGTTTTTGATTTTGGTTATTCAATTAATTTTAATCATTATGATATCACTAACATTTATGCTATCACCTTAGCACTTATACTTAAACTCGCATTGTCCTAATGTGCATTAAACTTTTTATACTTGCTACTATGTATATTGCTTTGTTCGTCTAACATGTACATACAGAAAAGCAATAAGCAAAATCAATATGGACATATGCAATGAAGAAATTATGGTGGGCCAAAGACGACGGATCCTACAAGATTTCTCTGAACCACCCGACGACATCTCCGGAGCCACGCACTCGGGGGTTCCGCTGCCCGGTCAGCGGACGGGGGTCGAGGGGGCAGCGCCCCTCGTCGGGGGTTCGGGGGCGAAGCCCCCAAAAGGTATTCAGTTTTCACAAACTGGATATCTTTTGACAGCTGCCGCCAAGGGAAAAAGCCAGCACCTATCAAAGAAAGAAGCCAAGAAATGCCATCATCATTTCAAGATTCTGAAGAAACCTGCACTTGCCTAAGTATATCTGGAATCTGTAATGAGTCTTAGGAATATTTGTAAACACAAGAAATAGATGGCAAAATCGAAAGCTAGGGTAGAAATTAGTCCAGGATCATTTTCGGATGAAAACCGGTATACCGACGGTATACCGTTCCATACCGACGGTATACCGGTCCATACTAATGGTATACCGATTTTGTTCACAGAAAGTTTCTGTCTGCAAAATCGGCATACCGACGGCATACCGGTTCATACCGACGGTATAACGGTTTAGTAACGTTGAAATTCCAACGATCAAAAATCCGAGCAATTAATGATCACAACGGCTATATTTCTAGCAGTTGTATTCCAGACCGGTATACCACCGATATGCCGGTTCATACCGGCGGTATGCCGGTTCGTTGACTGAAAAGTTGTCTTTGGCTCTTTTCAATGCTTTGGTTATAAATAGCCTTGAACCCCTTCATTAAAGGTTGATGCTTTGAGCCTAAAATTTCTAAACCACCAAAGCCTATCCACAAACAACTCTACAAAGCTTTCATTTGCCAACCACAAATTGTGTTAGAGTTATTGAGTTGAAAAGTGAGATCTTCATCTTATTGTATAAGGAGATCAAAACCTATTGTGAAAGGTTGAAGTTGGAGAGTCTTCGTATCCAAACTCTCGGTTGAAGTTGGAGAGTCTTCGTATCCAAACTCTCGGTTGAAGTTGGAGAGTCTTCGTATCCAAACTCTCGGTTGAAGTCGGAGAGGCCTTCGGACTAAAGCTCTCGTGTAAGAAGTTGGCGAGTTCTTCGGATCCAAACTTTTGTGTAACTATTTACTCAAATAGTGGATTAAAGCCGGAGAGAGTTCCGGGACTGGAGTGCCTCTTGGGAGGATACTTGTAACACCCATATTCTGAATACGTATTTTGTCAAGCTTGCATGTATTTCATACCTGTATTTATTTTCTTGGATTTTGGCATGTACTTGTAATTGGCTTGACTTGCAGATTTTGGTTCTCGTAATTGGGTTTTACCTGGCTTGGTTTATTTTGTGGAGGAGAATTGGTTTGATTTGGTTTGGTTTGGTTTAACCTGTATTGGAACACCTTAGCCTATGTTCAACCCTCATTCCACCACAACCTCCACCATTAAATCCTACCTAACTTTTCTCTCTCCTCTTTATTTCTATTAACTTCTCCATCTCCTTCTTCTTCCTTCCTCTACACCACACCAAACACCATAGGCAAGTGCACCTTGCCACCACATGAGAACCATATTTTATTTGTCCATTAGCTAGATTAGGCCATGGAGATCAACATTAGAACTTGACATTTTGTGATTTGGAGTCTCCTTTGTTCTAGATCTAAGTTTTCTCTATTTTCGGATTTACATGGTTTTGATCTATTTTAGTTGGGTTTTTGTGGGTTTTGATGCTTCCATGTGGAAGAGAACTCAATTTTACTCAAGTTAGAACTTTGAAAATCTAGATTTGACTTTGATTTGACCAAGATATGAAGAATGGAATTTTGGTGTTCTTGATGCTTGCTCTCGGCCTGGAGAAGAAGACTGCAGCCTGCGCTCTTTAGCGCAGTGCTGGACTGCGCATCCCCTCTCGGCCTGCGCTCTTTAGCGCAGCGCCGACCGCGCTGCTTGCCCCTTGGCGAACTACGCTCAGCCCCATGTGCCATCAATTCATGCGCAGTCTGCTCATGCGCAGTCGGCTCATGCGCAGTCTGCTCATGCGCAACCTGCTCATGCGCAGTCGGCTCATGCGCCATCCATTCATGCGTAGTCTGCTCATGCGCCACCTATCCCCTGCGCAGCTCACCCCTGCGCAGTTGGCTCCCCGCGCAATCTAACCCCGCGCGCTTGGACCCTGTGCACTTCACCCCTGCGCAGTTCAACCCTGCACCATCTATCTCCTGTGCCATCCACCCTTGTGCAATCTGTCCAATCATGGAGATTTGGTTTTATTTTTTTCCTTAAGCTTGGCTCTTCTATAGTCCTGTACATGGATATTTTATTAGATATTTTATGCCCATTTAATATCCTTACGCCTTTTGTCATGAACTTGATTTTACTTAATATGTTTGGAATGACTATTGTATATGGCATGGTATGACAAGGAACTAGCATAACACGACAAGTGACCCATAGTGGTGCACTCCTGACATGACCAACCTGACATGATAGTGGCCCGTCGTGGCGTACTCCTGACAAGTACCCTGACATGATTTATCTTGATGCTGTTGCGACAGCTAACTTGACTCGTATAATCAACTTAACACCGTGGGTGTTCCTGCTTGCTTGCTTGTGTAATCCACTTGTCTTGTCTTGCATCATGTCTAGGACGTGACTCCCTGGTTTCCTACGGTCAGGGATTCGCACTGAACATGGATTAGGCTAATGACTAGATCTAACTATAGTTCATGGAGAATTTCCAGTCACAGGCAATCTTGTCATCTGGGCGCTCTTAATTAGACTTGTAGCTTGCCGCGAGTAGAGCACATTTCCAGCGCACTGTCATGTGTTGCACCTCTAAGTCACCTAAGGGTATATCGTCTCCAGGGCAATGTACCCAACTATACTCTCAACCCGCGGAAGGATAACTGGGTGGTCTGCAGGGCTTGGGACTGGGAAATTCTCATTGCATCTTGTTAGTAATTAGGCTTGTGACAACCCTAGTTAGTTAAAGTAGTAAGCCGTAGTAATTGCTTGGCCGCTTGAGAATGGATGATGTCTAGCCCTGTCTAAGTCTTGTCTAGTCCCTGTACCCTGGTACTCCTGAACATGATTGTTTTACTTGCTTTAACAATAAATGGATAGAGACAAGTGCTATTCAGGCGAAGGATTACAACCCCGGTCCTTATTTGGTTTACGGGTTGTAACCTGGCTTCCAGAATGGTTCCACGTCCCTAGTCTTTTATTGTCCTGACGTGCTCTTTATTACTTGTACTTTTCTTTCATTTTCTTATGTTCTGATATGCTGGCTTTTGTTCTTATTTCGTGGCCTCCTTTGTGGCACTTGCTCTTTCTGGGGTTTGACCCAGCTGGTTTTGTGTGGCCAGATTTCGGAGCAGCTCCCGAGGATCTACCGAACCTCCAGCCCGATGGTGGCGACTAGAAGGAACCCGAGCTTCGAGTGGGTTTTCTATTTTGTTTCGCTCACTCTATTGTAAAATTATTCTTTTGGGGCGTTTAGCCGACGAACACCTGTTAGCTCGATGCACTTTTACTTACTGTCTGCCTACGGGCTGTAAACATGATTAACAAATCCTAGGGTTGATCATGTATGACTTAACTCTTGCTAGTCCTAGTATTTTGTACGACTAGCTTCATGATCAGCTGATATGTAATATTTGGGATGACTTTTATTGTATATTTGGTGGTCAAACATCTTGTGATCATATTACTTGCTTGAGATTGAGACAATAGGCTTGACCACAAGAGACCGTTGTCTTGTAGTAAACCCTCATATCTAGACAGCCGTGACCATATAGTTGAGATGTATTCTATTTCGATATACGTAGCTGGCTATGTACGCCCCCGCTCTCCAGTATTCTAGTTCTGGGGCGTGACAATACTAGGATATATCGTGTGTCGGTATTGTTATTGCTTCTTCTCTTGCACTTATATTTCTAATTTGCCCATTAGCTTATTCTAAGTGCTTTATTAGTTAGCTTGACCCTATTCACCCCCTCTTTAGGGTTCCTACAATATCTCTCTCATCTTCCAATGGGTGGTAATCCATACGAAGAGTATGTGCCCACAAATGAAGAATTGGATGCTATGGCAGAAGAGAATCCTCAGATGATCTCCGTCTTCTAAGAACTATTGTGTCACTATAAGATCTGCTCCATCTTCTACAAAAGTGCCACTGCAGGTACTTATTATACCACCAAGTGGATGCCGTACCTCTTCTTGGGTCATGCATGGGAGGACAAGCCACTTGAGAGTCAAGCCTGTGCTCCTCATTTCTTTGAACCTTTTAGTCAAAGTGACATGCAATATTTGATGAAGAAACACAAGCATAGAGATATCAGACTGGATGAGGACTTGGATCCGTTTAAGGCTGGTGACACCCTCCAGAGTTATCTCAGACAGGGTTATAGATCCATGTCTAAAGAGGCCCAGCTAGCGAGTTTTCTCTCTCTATAACTACGATGCTTCATAGTTCTAAGAGCCAGTATAGTTGACAGATTCCATCGAGGCATTCTGTTTGCTGCAGTACGACTTGTTTTTGGGTATAAGATGGATCTCCTATCAGCAATGACCTGCCGCTTCAACGCAGGATTGCGTTCTTTTGTACAGACTATGCTTCATGACAAGGCGACGAGGTAAGATTTTTCTCGCACTGAGATGCCTTACACCTATCTATTTGGATGATTATTGCTTCACCATCCATGTTTGATGAATCCTGATATGGGAAGTGTCAATGGAGATTTCATCCGACGTTACTCCAACGCTCGTTGGAATTACACTGCCCTTTCAGAATGCATATTTGTATTGATTCGTGGATCGGGATGGAGATTTCAGTGTGCCCGCCTCCTCACGGATATGAGACTATCCCCCCACAGTTGATGGATCTGAATGCAGAATCACTCCGCCTAAGTCCACCCATCTTTTCGTGGCTACAGATGATCCGTCCATGTCACTTGGTCTACCGATTTGAGGAAGACTGCTATTTGCAGCAACATTTTCCAAGTAGATTTTTATGGTAGTTTGGCTATGATCAACTTCATGTGGGTAACGCCACTACTTGTCAACAAGCCAAAGGCTTTCTGATTGATGGAGCTAGGGCTTGGAGATATTACAATGCCAGGGGTACGAAAGCTATATTTTCCATGCCCTTTAATCTTCAGCAAGGCCCGCATATGTTATATACATACGCCAATTTCTTTACTTCGGCAAATACCTTTACTGAAAGCTTCCATCTGGCACATAGCTTCACAAGTGACAAGAGATCAAAACTGGAAGAACACACTGCCCATTCATTTCGAGATACAGAGGATAGAGATCCTGCGGATCCACCACTAGAAGCTTCTATTATCAAGAATTATCTAGATGAAGTACAAGATCCCTTGGACGTATCTTTAAAGGTACGAAAAGAGAAATCCCCTGCCAAGGGGTTAAGAAAAAGAAAAGCTAAGGAGACAACGACCCTCCCTCAATTGGAAAATAGACCTGCTTCACCAAGGGCTCCGGAGAAGAAGAAAAGGACATCATTGGTCATAAATGAACCAACGACTACGAGATAACTCGTTCTCAATCTAAACAGATACTCCTTATTACTTCCTCCGGAGAGAAGAAAGCTACTCCTTCTATTCAGAAACAAGAAAGGGTTACAGAAGGAACGTCTACCACCACTATCAATCTGGATGATGATCGTCCTGGAGCTGCTGAAGAACCGGTTGCATTGCCACACAGAGAAGTCAGAAGAAAATTGTTCTCTTCTGTCCCTTCCCCGCCGACGGAATCTACCAGTCATCTGGGACAAGATTTGCCACCCGAGGATGGTAATATCAGAATTTTGATACATATCAATATATTTTTCTCTCAAAGATGTACATTTAATTGATTTTTTATTTACAGTGGCTATTTCAGCATGTGTCTAACCTTCTGCCACTACTGTAGAGGCCTCCAGATCAGATACTTTGGTAGTACGTATTCCCGGCAATGTACTTGCTGCGACTGGGATAACGGTTCCTTCACCAACTCCTATTACTCCAGAAACAATCTCTCCAGAAAAAGATTTGCTTCCGCAAGATTCTCCAAAGGCTCAAGATCCTACTCATTCTGAAGAGGATCGAGAGATGATTGACGCCTTAGCGGATTGTGATTATGGTGATGAATCTTTTGGTGATGACTGGAATAATACCACTAAAGTGGAACAAATTTTAGGGGATGTGCCATCACTTCAAGAACTACCGGCTAATGAAGGCCAATCAACTGCTGAGGATGAAGAAAATCTGGTTATCAATGAAGGACATATTAGTCCCAGAATCGATGAACCCAGTATCTCTGAAAAACCCGAGGCTTCTGGAGTGGTGGTAGAATTAGCAGATCAAACTCCAAATACTCTGCCACTTTAGACTGAATTAGGGGCTGGAAGTAGTCAAGCTACGATGTCTGCGGACACCATGTCAAAGCTTCAGCTGGAAGCATCCAGACCTCTTGAGACTCCCCATGCTTCCCAGCTCAGGTAAATTTCTAAACATGATCTATTTATCATAGCTCCTTCAGCATTGTACATCGCTCAAACAAATGACATATATAAATTACAGAAGGACCTACAGTTACCATAGCAGGAGATGGGAGCTCTTTCCACATCAGTACACAAGATGAAATGCCTCCACCTGTTAAAGCTGTAAAGACTCCGACAGAAATGGTAGCCACCCCAAGTGCCGTAGCAGCTAACAAATTTATGGTGGCTTCCTTCACTAAAGTCTTCTTCACATCTTTGGAGCCTTTAATCCATCGAGTAATGGAGAGAGAGGATGTTCCATTTAGTACAATCAGAAATCCCTCCTCATTTTTAATTGGAGGCATCCGCAGCCAAGGAGATGAGGCTTAGGCCACTTTTTTGGAACACATCTTGGACGAGGTAGAGGGATCAATTAAGGCTTATAAATACCTTAAAAGAGGAGACGTTGAACAGCTAGTGAATACAGAGTATGAAGCTATGGCTCGAGAGGCTGAGACTAATAAATCCAATTTTAAAGCTTTCTTACTGGCTTTCACAAGACAATCTTCTGAACTGGACATCCAGATTGCTGAAGCAGTTTCTACTGCTGATCGTCATAAAGCTATAGCTGTGGATGAGGAAAAAAAGCTTCTGATCTGGAAGCTGAAATTGCTCAGCTTCAGAAAGAGCTTAAAAGCATCAAGCAGGGTATAAAAAAAGAAACTCAGCTACATCAAGCTGCTGTTAACCAATTAGATGTTTTGAAGCGTCAAAAGGATGAATTTGATTAGCTATAAAATGAAAAACTAGCACGTCATACAGCTGCTCTGTACCCATTTGACCTAGAGTCAGGAAGGGTTGAAGCTAGGCAATGGGTGCTAGATTCTTGTACTAAAAGGGCCCAAGCCTTGAAGAAGCAGATTGTAGAACTCATCACTTACTTTTCAGAGTAAAATGATCAAAAATTGTTATCTTTTTTATTATGATGTATCTTTTTTTGAATAGAAATGAAATGAGAAATTTTTTATGTGGTTCCATTACTTGTTGCATACTTTGTTATAGATATAAGTAATAGAATAGAAAATACATTCAGAGGTACTGGACGTGATATATTTCTTGATTAGAAACTAACGATATTTATTATATCCGCTCAGAGGTAATGTGGACGTGGCAGAATATAATATTTGAAATATTGTTATTTCAATAGACAACTTTGTCAAAGGTGATAGGGACGTGATAAGTTGCTGATGTAGATAATTAGAATTCAGAGGTGTGGAGGACGTTAATTCTTTTTTTAAGATGTGAGAATTTATCGTCTATGGTTTTATTTTCGAGAAAGTAAATAAAAGACAATAAATACTAAGACTGATGAATAAACGAATGGACTGTCAGACTTCTTAGTGGAGAGAAAGAGAATGAATGAACAGACACCTCGGTTCTTAAAAAGGAGAAATTGAATTAATGAACAGTCACCTCGATTTTTGTGGATGAGAATGAATGAACAATCAGACTCTTTTAGGGAGAAGCAATGAATGAATGAACAGTTGGACTTCTTTTGAAGAAAAAAGTCGTATCGGTTCTCAAAGCCGATTATCTAGTCATTCTGTCTATAAATAGAACAAAACTTTTGTATATATTATCAACTTTTTTCTCTCTGTACAGAATGTCTTCCGAAGATTTGCTCAGTCCGAAGATCGAAGATACGATTGAGACGCCTCCTGTTGAACCTCCGGTGCCTCCTCAGAAAGAAATGGGTGAAGCTCTGTTATGGTTATATACTAAAAGCATCACTTTTGTAGTAACCTTATTTTCTTAAATTTTGAATGAGAATCATATGGGCAAATGTTTGTATATTGTATTTGTTGCAAGTGTTAATGCAAATGTCTGATATTCTATATTGTAGATAATATGGTGTGTGGTGTCACACATAAGATCATATTATCAGTTTCCTATGGAGTATATAAATAGTTCACAACCTAGATGGACTTGGACAATCTATTGGAAAGGTTGTAGTGTAATCTGGTATTAGTCTATCTTGACTATAGGTTTACACTAGTACACTTTGTGTGTATTGAACAGGACCACTTGAGGTTGTTCTCTTTGTACTGACTACATAAGAGAACAAACACCTCTGTTATTATGGATGCTTGTACTCTTAATCCGGATATAATAACGGACATGTATATGTAGTGTGCATTACTTTGACTCATAAAAGAGTGAGATTCATTATGGATCAACAACCTCTATGAATTGGGTAATAACATTGTATGTATGATGGGCTATTGATTATAAATGGAATCTATGTCCCGATACATCGGGTTGATGATGTCCTCTTAAGGAGCTCATAAGGATTGTCATGTAAACCCTGTAGGTGGATTATATCCGATATGACAAATAAAGTTGAGCGGTACTACTTAAGGATAAAAGATGTCGAATCAATATAGTTGTCAGTAACTTAATTTGATCGACGGACATACGATATCTTAACATGGGGAGCCAAACAAGCATATAATAAAAGGAGCCCATAAACATAATTTGAGATTAGGGAGGTAGTGCAACAATAGCTCATTAGTAGACCGAGCTATTGTTATTGGGCCTGGATTGTGTGTTCGGGCTGAACACGGGATATCCAGATCCGTTAGGAGGCCTAACCCTAATTTCTCCTCATGGTCCCTGCCGTAGCCTATATATAGCCTCTATTCTCTGGCCGCCAGATTACTGATCAGAAATCTAAAATTTTCTCTAAATTCATGATTCACGTAAGGAGAGAAAGAGAGTGCTGCCAAGGAGAAGAAAAGGTTGGGAGATCGTCGCCCACACGACGTCCAACTCGAGGGAATACGTACAGAAGATCTTGGGGTCATCCGCTCGAGATTGCCAGGAATTACTTGTCTCCTTTCCGCCGCAGGTATAATTTGTGAACCCTAGTTTCCGCCTATGAAGGGTTAGAACACGTATTAGATCTGTTTAACTTTCTATCGATCAATACGCACCCCAAAGGAAGGGTCCTGAGAATCTCCAGTTCCATCAATTGGTATCAGAGCCACTTTGGATCTACGTATTGATTGATACGTCTATGTTGTCCAATAAAACTTGCGCTATATAATAGTCGGTAGATGTAGATCTGTTCTAACTCGATTTTGCAGGCATCTTAGATCCAACTGTTATGGTCCGATGCATATTTTTTTGATTGTGTTGTTTAAACCATGTACATGTCGTGGATGTTGTTGTTGCTGTGGATGTAATTAAAATTACGAGGGTTGATCGTGCTTATTAATTTAATTTTTCAATCTAGATTATGTGTGAACTCCTTCGGGAGGCATAGGATTGATGTAATTTTAATTATTTTTGATCAATCGTGATGGCGGTGGTGGTTGTTTCTGACGTCGGACGAGATGCTGGTTTTAAGAAATCCAGAGGCAGACAGATGATTTTCGATGAAGGAATCGACAGCCAAAACCTTAAAAAAATAGTTGGATATTTTCTCTTATTTTTGTTATTTTGTTTTTTCTGATTATGCATGTTTATTATTATGTGGTTGTTTTTTTTGGAAAAACCAAGCCTATATTAATAATGGACAACATGGACATAATATCAACTGGTAGAAAAACCCTTATTGTTAAATAACTAAGTGGGAGAGGATTTTTTTAGTATAAATCCTATGGTCTCCATTACTAGTTTGTAGGTGATGTAATTATACTTGCGTGTTGGCTTTAGTGCTTTCCTTCATATCGGATGAGTATAATTATGGATCACCAGTACAAACTTTCTTAGGGATAATTGTAGAAAGTTATCTAGTATGTGTTCACTTCTCCATCTGAAGGAACTCATTACAAGGTAATGGACTTAGTATTATGTAATGGTATACACTTAGATACAAATAATGGTATCCTCCCCATCGGAGTCACTGCTATTATTTGCATGACCAGAGCAAGACCAACATATTAATTTTATTTGTCATAAAGTTATATTGACATGATAGTAAAATTAATAAGAAAAATCTACTTGAACAAAGTTGAATTTGTATACATCCACACTATCGTGGCATGCTAAATTCATGGTGTTCAAGGTGTTGGTGAATTTCTTATTATTGTTTTGAGGGAATCAATATTTAGTTAATTCAAAAAGTTTTTTTTGTCCTACATAATTTTATTTATATGATTCTCAGGATTTCAAAAATGGGTTCTTTCAGTCCACTTATGGTGATTCTTAAAGAAAACAAAGTTACTGGATCTAATTATATTGACTGGAAACGTAATTTGGACATTGTTCTGACTGCTGAGGAGTACAAATATATACTTGTTGAGGAATGCCCATCTAAGTCTGATGCTAACTCTGATGAAGAGGTCAAAGAGGCTTATAAGAAGTAGAAAAAGGCATATGAGATGGCGCGATGTTACATTCTGGCATCTATGTCAAATGTACTGCAATATCAGCATCAGGCCATGGCCACAGCTTATGACATGATGTATAACCTCAAGGAACTCTTCGGACATCAGAGTAGAGCAGCTAGGCAGTTTGTTATGAAATGTTTGATGAATACAAAAATGGCAGAGGGTACACCGTAAGGGATCATGTTCTCAAGATGATGGGTCATCTGAATGAGATAGAGATCCTTGGAGCTGAAATCGATGGGAAAACCCAGGTCGATATCATTCTTGGGACTCTGCCTAAAAGTTTTGATAATTTCTGCCATAATTACAACATGAACAAAAGGTTGTGTAGTTTGGCAGAACTTGCAAAAGAGCTACAGGATGCTGAATCTCTCTTTAGGCAGAGTGGTCATGTTTTTGTTTCTGAAAAGGCTTCTACTTCTAAGCCAAAAGGCGGTAAGAAGAAGAATAACATTCAGAAACAGGCAAACTCAGCAAAGAAGGGCATGGGACCTCAATGTGCGGTAAAAAAGCCGAAAGGCAAATGTTTCAAGTGCAAAGGGTCAGGATATTGGAAGACTGATTGTCCACTTCTCAAACAAGGGAACAAAGAAGGTATATCTCATTTACTAGTAGTTGAAACATATTTAGCAGTGTTATCTACCGGCACCTGGTGTGTAGATACATGAGCCACTAATCATGTCTGCAATACATTGCAGGGGTTCCAGGAAACCAGACGACTCAGTGATGGAGAGATATGCTTGTTCATGGGTGATGCTACAAAAGTATCGGTCGTTGCATTAGGAGATGTTACTTTATCTTTTGGTAGAAATAAGTCTTTGACATTGAGAGATTGTCTTTATGCACCTTCACTTACAAGGAATTTAGTTTCTGTTTCTATGTTAGTTAATGATGGATATTCAGTTTATTTTAATGACAATATTGTTATTAGAAAGAATAAACATTTTATCTGTTCTGGTGTATTGGTTGATAATTTGTATGTCATTAATCCTATTTCGCCCACAATGCAACTTATGGAAATGAATAATATGTCATCTAACTTAAATAAGAGAAAAGAACCTTCTTGTATGAACCAAACATATCTTTGGCACTTACGATTGGGGCATATTAACCTAAGAAGGATTCAAAGACTGGTTGAAGATGGACCTTTGAGTTCATTGGAAGTGGAGGCACTACCAGTCTGTGAATCCTGCTTGGAAGGTAAAATGACCAAAAGGCCTTTTACGGCAAAGGGGTATAGGGCCAAAGATGTGTTAGAATTGGTTCAATCTGATTTGTGTGGACCCATGACTATCCAAGCTAGAGGTGGTTTTGAATATTTTGTCATATTTATTAACGATTATTCAAGGTATGGATACATTTATTTGATGCGCCGTAAGTCTGAGTGCTTTGAGAAATTCAAAGAGTACAAGGCTAAAACAGAGAAACGTCATGGAAAATGTATCAAGTCATTACGATCAGATCGTGGTGGCGAGTACCTCTTTAGAGAGTTTAGGAATTATTTATCAGAGGCTGGGATTACATCCCAATTGACTGCACCTGGAACGCCCCAACAGAATGGTGTAGCCGAAAGAAGGAATAGAACTCTTATGGAGATGGTTAGATCAATGATGAGTTATTCGGATTTGCCAGATTCGTTTTGGGGATATGCCTTAGAGACTGCAGCTTATATTTTGAACTTGGTTCCTTCTAAATCAGTACCTCTTACTCCTACAGAGCTGTGGATTGGGCGTAAGCCTTGTCTGAAACATGTTCGCATTTGGGGTAGTCCAGCACATGTGCTGAATGGGAAAGCAGATAAGTTAGAATCTCGTACAGAAGTACGCTTATTTGTAGGCTATCCAAAAGGAACGAAAGGAGGTTTATTTTATAGTCCTAAGGATCAGAAGGTCATTGTTAGCACCAATGCTCGATTCTTAGAGGAAGACTATGTGATGAACCATAAACCCACAAGTAGAGTTATTCTAGAAGAACTGAGACATGAGACACCAAGTACTTCAGTACCAACAGTACAAGAGGATAAACCACAAATAACTGCACACCGTGTCACAAATGTTACACCACAACCAATAGTGCCTCATCGTAGTGGGAGGGTTGTGATACAACCTGATAGATATATGTTCTTGGGAGAGTCGTCAGACTTCGTCCCTGAGGAATAAGATCCAAGATAAAGATGCAGTCTTGGCAAAAAGCAATGATATCTGAAATAGAATCTATGGATTCTAATCAGGTCTGGGAGCTTGTAGAACCACCCGTTGGTGTAAAAGCCATTGGATACAAGTGGGTCTATAAGAGAAAAAGAGAATCAGACGGTAAGGTTGAAACCTTTAAAGCTCAGCTTGTAGCAAAAGGTTTTACTCAAAGAGAGGGTATCGATTATGAGGAAACCTTTTCTCCTGTAGCCATGCTTAAGTCTATTCGAATTCTTTTATCTATTGCAGCTCATCTCGATTATGAGATTTGGCAAATGGATGTCAAGACAGCTTTCTTTAATGGAAGTCTTGAGAAAGACATCTATATGAAGCAACCAGACGGGTTCATTGAAAAGGGCTAGGAGCATCTTGTTTGTAAGCTCAAAAAGTCCATTTATGGACTTAAGCAAGCTTCCAGATCTTGGAACATATGTTTTGATCAGGTGATAAAATTCTATGGATTTGATCAATGTCAGGATGAATCATGTGTATACAGAAAGTGTGACGAAAGTGTAGTGGTGTTCCTAGTACTTTATGTGGATGGCATCTTGCTCATTGGAAACAATGTGAAAGTATTATCTAATATAAGGGTATGGTTATCCAAATAGTTTGATATAAAGGACTTGGGAGAAGTAGGTCACATCCTTGGGATCAAAGTTCTACGAGATCGCAAGAAAAGGATGTTGGGCTTATCCCAAGCTTCCTATATCAATACTGTACTAACTCATTTTAGTATGCAAAATTCTAAGAAAGGTTTCTTACCTTTTAGACATGGAATTGCTCTATCAAAGGAGCAGTGTCCGAGGACACCTAAAGAGATAGAGAACATGAAGGCAGTTCTTTATGCTTCAGCAGTAGGAAGCTTAATGTATACAATGCTATGTACGAGACCAGACATCTGCTTTGCCGTAGGCATGGTCAGCAGATATCAGTCTAACCCAGGACAAGAGCACTGGACTGCCGTAAAGCATATTTTGAAGTACTTGAAAAGGACTAAAGAGTATATGCTAGTTTACCAGGCAGATAGTTTAGTTCCCTTGGGGTATACAGACTCAGATTTTTAGTCAGATAGGGATTCCAGGAAATCTACCTCAGGTTATGTATTTACTTTGGGAGGTGGAGCCATTGTGTGGAGGAGTATCAAGCAAAAATGTATTGCTGATTCCACCATGGAAGTCAAGTATGTGGCAGCCTCTGAGGCAGCCAAAGAAGCGGTTTGGCTCAGAAACTTTCTGTTGGACTTGGATGTGGTACCTAGTTTGCCTAAGTCTATTATACTTTATTGTGATAATAGTGGTGCAGTTGCAAACTCGAAGGAACCACGAGCCCATAAGACAGGCAAACACATTGAGCACAAGTCCACCTGATACAAAATTTCGTAAAGAAAGGAAAAGTTGCTGTGATCAAGATAGCATCAGCCGACAACCTAGCTGATCCCTTTACAAAGAACTTACCAGCTAAGGCTTTTGACAGTCATGTTGAGGGAATGGGAGTCAGATGTGTAGCAGCATGGCTTTAAGTATAAGTGGGAGATTTGTAACAGTATACTGAAAAGCAATGCTTTGAGTATAAGTGGGAGATTGTTAGGGTTATATACTAAAAGCATCACTTTTGTAGTAACCTTATTTCCTTAAATTTTGAATGAGAATCGTATGGGCAAATGTTTGCATATTGTATTTGTTGCAAGTGTTAATGCAAATGTCTGATATTCTATATTGTAGATAATATGGTGTGTGGTGTCACACAGAAGATCATATTATCAGTTTCCTATGGAGTATATAAATAGTTCACAACCTAGATGGACTTGGACAATCTATTGGAAAGGTTGTAGTGTAATCTGGTATTAGTCTATCTTGACTATAGGTTTATACTAGTACACTTTGTGTGTATTGAACAGGACCACTTGAGGTTGTTCTCTTTGTACTGACTACATAAGAGAACAAACACCTCTGTTATTATGGATGCTTGTACTCTTAATCCAGATATAATAACAGACATGTATATGCAGTGTGCATTACTTTGACTCATAAAAGAGTGAGATTCATTATGGATCAACAACCTCTATGAATTGGGTAATAATATTGTATGTATGATGGGCGGTTGATTATAAATAGAATTCATGTCCCGATACATCGGGTTGATGATGTCCTCTTAAGGAGCTCATAAGGATTGTCATGTAAACCCTGCAGGTGGATTATATCCGACATGACAAATAAAGTTGAGCGGTACTACTTAAGAATAAAAGATGTCGAATCAATATAGTTGTCAGTAACTTAATTTGATCGACGGACATACGATATCTTAACATGGAGAGCCACGAGCATATAATAAAAGGAGCCCACAAACATAATTTGGGATTAGGGAGGTTGTGCAACAATAGCTTATTAGTGGACCGAGTTATTGTTAATGGGCCTGGATTGTGTGTTCGGGCTGAACACGGGATATCCAGATCCGTTAGGAGGCCTAACCCTAATTTCTCCTCATGGTCCCTGCCGTAGCCTATATATATCCTCTATTCTCTGGCCGCCAGATTATTGATCAAAAATCTAAAATTTTCTCTAAATTCGTGATTCACGTAAGGAGAGAAAGAGAGTGCTGCCAAGAAGAAGAAAAGGTTGGGAGATCGTCGCCCACACGACGTCCAACTCGAGGAAGGAATACGTGTAGAAGATCTTGGGGTCGTCCGCTCGAGATTGCCAGGAATTACTTGTCTCCTTTCCGTCGCAGGTATAATTTGTGAACCCTAGTTTTCGCCTATGAAGGGTTAGAACACGTATAGATCTGTTTAACTTTCTATCGATCAATACGCACACCACAGAAAGGGTCCTGGGAATCCCCAGTTCCATCAGGCTCGACTATTCCTGTACCAGAGCAGGACCTGATTGCCAAGTTGATAGAGCCTGGGAAAACTGCTAAAGAAGAAGCTGTGAGGATAGCCGCCTACGAGTTGCTGGTGTGTTCAGACAATGAGATGTTTGAATTACGGGCAAATCATGTATTTAATCATGAAGGGTCGGGTCCTCGTCCCCGTCCTTGATATTATGTACCTCTTTATGCTTTTAAATAAAATGAGTTTTATTTAAGACATTTTGCTTTTATACATAATATTTCTTGAAAAATTTGCCATTGATATGCATCATAGCAATTCTGCCATCCATATCTATTAATTGGTAGGCTCCATTTGATAAAAGCTTGTTTACCACATACGGACCTTCCTATTTCGCCTTGAATTTACCTTTGCTCATGTTGGTCATAGTCATAGGACGTCTGACCGTAAGAACTAGCTCGCCTTCCTGAAATGTTCGCACTTTGACTTTACGATTGAAAGCTTTTGAGATAGGGGCCTGGTATAATTTGATATGTTGTTATTTAGTAGCCTTTTCTCATCGAGCGCCTCCAATTCTTAAAGCCGGAGATGATCATTGTTTTTTGTGATAAGTTTATTAGCAATGGCAATTCTCAAGGATGGAATTTGAATTTCCAACGGTAAGACAGCCTCATATCCATATACCAGAGAAAAAGGTGTACAACCTGTGGGATTACGGACTGTAGTACGATAAGCCCATAGATATTCTCCAAGCTTCTTACTCCAATTATGTTTGTTAGTAGAGACAAACTTTTTGAGGAGTTTGATGATAGTCTTGTTTAATGCTTCAACTAATCCATTAGCTGCGGGATTATAGGCCGTAGAAGCAACATTATTGATTCGGTTGTCATCACAGATTCGTGTAATATTCTGACTGACGAACTGTGGTCCATTATCATGGATAATACGATAAGGTATGCCAAATCTGTATATCATATGATGTTTGATGAAGATGATGACACTACTATCCTTACTTCAGCTAAAGATATAGCCTCAGTCCATTTAGAAAAATAATCGGTTATAGCCAAGATAAACCGATGTCCTTTAGATGAAGAAGGATTGATAGGAGCAATTACAACCATACCCCAAGCTTCGAAGGGCCATGTGGCAGCAGTCGGGTAAAGAAATTCCGATGGTTGGTGAATGAAATCTGTATTAATTTGACATGCTCGACATTTCCTTGATTAGTCAATGTCATCCGATACCATAGAGGACTAGTAGTAGCCCATACGTCGGATACAATCCTGTAATTTGGGATCGGGTTGATGTGCTCCACAAACGCCATCATGAGCTTCGTGTAATATCTGCTTTTGCTTCATCACCAACAAGAAATCTTAAAAGTAATCCATCAAAAGTTTGTCGAAAGAGAGTTTTGGTGGTATGATTATAATAAAATCGAAGCGATCGCCGACGAATACTTGTAGCTTCTTTAGGATCTTCAGGTAGTATATCATGTACTGCAAAGTCGATGACAGGTGCTCTCCAGTCTTTGCTGATGACATTGACTTCAGTCGAATTAATGAATTCAATGTTATGATTGTTTTCAGTGCAAAACAGTTCTCTATTGGAGATAACAACCATTTGTTGTCTTTTGACCAAAATTACTAAGACTGCTGCTAGGTTAGCTAAGATATCAGCTTCTGTGTTGCATGCTCGACGTACATGTTCGATGAAGAACCCTTTGAACGAAGAAGCTATTCTGATTTCCGCCTCGTGGTATGGTACCAGATCTTGATGTTGAACTTCATATGTACCTCTAACCTGATTAATAATCAGTTTAGAATCACCATATACTTCGAGATATTCAATATCCAGTTGTTTAGCTAGTTGCAGTCCAATGAGTAAAGCATTGTATTCTGCCATGTTGTTGGAGCACGACTCATCTAAGGAATAAGCTCTCTGGATAGCTAATCCATCTGGTGAAATAAGAACAATTCCCACTCCAACGACAAGGGTACCTCCAGGTCCAATTCTAGATGCTTCGTCAAAAATAAACGCCAAGTAGGAAATTCTTCTGAGATCATATTTGATTCCCATGTCTCGTATGGAATCTCATCATAGAGTTTAGATGTCTCAGGGACAAAATGGGCTGCTAAGAAATCAGCGAGTGCTTGGCCTTTCACAGACTTTTGTGGAACATACACCATATCATATTGTGCTAATATTATGGCCCATGTAGGAAGCCTAGAATTTAGCGTACTGGGCTTCTTTATTAAGACCCGAAAAGGATTGAGTCAGAAAATAATATGAATAGTTTGGCTGATGATGTAATGCCTTGTCTTTTGAACAGTAAACATTAAGGCTAAGCATTCCTTCTCTACCGAACTATAACGATGTTTAGCTCCAATCATCGTCCGACTAAGGTAGTAGATGGCTTGTTCATGACCTTCTTTGTTCGTTTGAGCCAATAAAGCTCCCAATGAATGGTCCATCGCCCGGACATACATCAAGAAAGGTATTCCTGAGATCAGTGGCACTAGCACTGGTGGACTCATCAAATACCGCTTTATATCATCAAATGCTCATTAACATTCTTCTGTCCAAATGAAAGACACACCTTTCTTTATTAACCGAGTAAATGGTCTGCAACGTCCAGATGAATTCAAAATGAACCTCATGATGTAAGCAAGATGACCCTGGAATCCTCGTAGCTCTTTTAGGTTGCGTGGAGGACGCATCTCTTGAATGGCTTTGATCTTCTCTGCATCAACGTGTATACCTTTAGAGGTAATGACAAAATCGAGAAATTTGCCACTAGAGACTCCCAAGAAAGACTTGGTGGGGTTCATGTTGAGTTGATGCTGGCGCATTAGATTGTAGATAGTTCTTAGATCTTGGATATGATCTTCCTTTAGACGAATTTTGACAGCAATATCGTCAACATAGCATTCAACGGTCTTTCACAAATGATCTCGAAAGATAGTACTCATAGCCCGCTGGTAAGTTGCACCCACGTTCTTAAGATCGAACGACATGACTGTATAATAGTATATTCCATGAGGAGTACGGAATGAAGTGTGTTTTTTTTATCTTCAAGATTCATTCGGATTTAATTGTATTCAGAAAACCCATCCATGAAAGAGATTCGTTCAAATCCACAAGTATTGTCGATCATGACATCAGTAATTGGGAGAGGGAATTCATCTTTAGGGTATACATCATTGAGATCTCGAAAGTCTATACACACTCGAACTTTCCCGGTCTTCTTCAAGGCTGGTACAACGTTGGCTACCCAGTCAGGATGTTGTTCTTCTCTGATAAAACTACAAGCTATAAGCTTTCTGACTTCATCATTTATCGCATCCATCATCTCAGGCTTGAATCGCCGTTGTTGTTGTTGGACTGGCTTGGCATTAGGCAAAATGTTAAGTTTATGAGTTACGACTTGAGGATCTAAACCTGGCATATCTTCATAGCTCCAGACGAACACATCGATATATTCACGAATAAGATGAATCAGTTCTTGTTTATCATCCTTTGGGAGATTTTTGCTAATGAAGATCGATCGCAGTACACCTTTTTCTCCAACATCGATCTGGATTAGTTGATCTTCGATAGGTGGTTCTCGTTGTTCAAAATGGAGTTCCTACTGAGTGTCCATCCTTTGTACCCAAGGAACTGCTTCAGGAGATTCTTCAATATTATTCCTGTCATTTTCTGAGAACTCGGCAGACACCATATTGGAAGATAGGGTCATCCGATGGACATGACCAATACTGGTGTCAAAATCCCATGACATAGAGTCAGAAGAGTTAGATCGTTCTTCTTCATCGGATTCGAAAGCTTTTGGAGTCGGAATTGGTGAAGTATAACCTAATCTCTGCTTCGTTTTGCTGTAGTATTATTGTGATTTTCTATTTAGAACAAAAATACGAATAGGAGTTCGCCTCCTTTACCGCTATTGAGACTAGTTTTGAAATCATAGTCCATTTTATGGATGATTGCCTTGGATTGTGGACTATTACGACGTAGTTGTAGCCTTCCTGTATCATCCTTATTATCGCTGTCAAGCATGATTTTTTTTTCTTTTCTTTTACTAAAAAGTATAGGAGTTTCGCCTTTCTTTCAAGACGGCACTAGGAAGAACGATTCTTGTATTGATTCAAGTGATACCACGTTTCGGAGAAATGGTACGACTCCTATTGTAAGTGGTTTGAAGCTATCTAACATATCCAAATAATATTGAGTATGATAAGAGACATTAGTATACTGCAAAGGAGATACTTTATTGATTTTTACATCATTATTTACAACAGGACCCTTAGCCTTAGAAGGCTTAGTCAGATTGATAACCAGAGGAGGAGAAGAAGAACGAGAAGGAGGAAGGGTTTTTTTACGACGAAGGTCGATTACAAGTGGCTCAGAAGAGGTGAGCTCCCTTTGTTCCTGTCTATCACCAGGAGGCTGCTTCTTATGGGAAGGAAGGTAAATAGTCAATGTCTTGGAAGACTGAGGACATGAAGTACGTCCTTTGACAGGGATCACTAGAGTATTATTTGGCACGCCTTTCTGTTCTTCATCAGTATCCATTGCCAATACCACCTTCATGAATTCCTCTTTGTCATGCGAGAATCATTGTAGTACGCTTCAACCCCTTGAAAGGATTTATGTCTATAACTTCTTTCTGTACTTCTCCATTGCTATCCATATATTTAAAATATTGGTGGAGAGTAGAAGGTACAATGTTATGTTCGTGGAGGAATGGTCTTCCCAGGAAAGCATTGTATGAGCCATGATTATCAATCACGTAGAAAGTCACCTTCGTACGAAGATTGTCGATTTGAAGTTTCAGGCGTATCTTCCCCAAAGGTTCACTTCTTCCTTGGTTGAACCCCAAGATAGTAGTGACAGTTGTAGAAAGGTTGTGCATCGGGATCTTCAAAGCGTCCAGCAGAGCCTTCGGCATAATGCTAAGTGCAGACCCTGGGTTAATTAGAATGTGATCGACTTTCATAGTGTCCACATATCCCGTAAAGTAGAGAGGACGATCATGAAGATTGTCTTCTAACAACATGTCATCTTGTGTAAAGGTGATGTTGGGCATTAATTCAAATACCCTATGACAATGTGTACAACTGACAGGTTCTTTTTCAGGCTTCTTAAGGAGGGCAAGACAAGCATCAGCCTGCATCAAGGCTTCACTTAAATTTCTCGAGTTTCTTTTGAGAGATATAAGAGTTCGAAGATTGACAATCTCGCTGGAGTGTTAGCCAATTGAGCCAGTATGTCAAAATTATATAGCTTCTCAAGTCTGAGAGATGAGGACTTCTTTAATGCTTTATCAAAGCAGACAAGTTGCTTTTCTTTGTCTGTTGATGTTGGTTTGGGAGGAATTGGTTCCACTACTGGTGAGGATGTAGATGGTATATTCTCAGCAGGGGAAGATGATGCAGGAATAACATCAAGAGATGGGACAGGATTCTCTTGAGTTTTGGGATACTCTCGAAGATAAGGTCTTCTAGATCTGGTGCCGATTAAAATTTCTTCTTCTGCTACAGGTTCAAAGGATACCATGTTGCAGCTCTTCGATTTAGTTTTAGAACGCTTCTTTTGATTGGAAGAAGAAGGCGCTTCATAGTCTGCAACTAGATCTGGATGAATCCACATGATTTCTCCTTTGTCAGTGGATAGCGGAACAAGACCTTCATTTTGGGGAGGTGGAAGATTCACAATCTCGAGAGTAGCCCTCGGAAGGGGACAACACCATCTTGTACTAGTTGCAGTAGGAAATCACCATATTGCATAGAGACGACATTGGCCGTTACAGTCTTTTCATCCTGTTGGAGAGTAACTATACCAGAGTTGACCATCTTTTGGATTTTGCCTTTGAGCACGTAGCATGCTCGAGTTGGATGCCCTATAAACTGTGATAAACATAATATTTAAGGTGATCAGTCTTACCAACTTCCTCTGGCCGTTTTGCCTCCGGCAGTTGAAGCTTGTTGCTTTTGATCAAGCAATCGAAGATGCTCATAATATCATCTTCATCGAAAGGATAATTTTCTTTTGGACGAGGTGCTTTTTGTGATGGTGTTGATGGTGTGGGTGTAGTATGAGCAACATTGACAGCCAATGATTTTTTGCCCTTGAGATTAATAATCAATGTTTCTTTACCCTTGCGATTGTTCTGGCGATTATTACTGTCGGATGTAGGAGGTTCATCATGGTTAGGTTTAGCCATTTGAACTCCTAACTATTTGAACTTCTCAACACTAACCTCCACAGCTTTGGCATTTACAATGAAAGAAGGCCAATCTTGAAATTGTGTTGATCCTGTCCATATGCTGATAATGGGCAACAAATTTGATTTGCAAGTGTCTATTGTTACAACACATAGAGTTCCTAGAGGCATTTTAAGTGCCTCTCGACAAAATCTTTCAGTAAAATTCTTAGTGGTTTCATTGTGTCTTTGTTTAATTTTGATAAGGGCAGACATAGTCATATCGTTGACCCCCTCATAGAATCGTTCTAAGAATATTTTCTTGAAAACAACAAAGGAAGTTATGCAGCCATCAGGCAAACTACGGTACCAGTCATATGCTGTACCGGCTAAACAACCGACGAACACCCTGGTAAGAAGAGCATCATTTGGCTACTACAATTGATCAGTCATCACTTCAAAGTGATTTATGTATTCACTTGGAGAAGTGCTGCCATCAAACAGCATAATGGTAGGAAGCTTGTATTTTGGAGTAAATTGAACCTCCTTCCATTCTGCAGGATAGGGTTGTTTTATCCCAAGTCTTTGTAGACCATCCTTCTGCTTATAGGCCTCGAACTGGGTACATAAGAGTTTTACAGCCTTATTAGCATCCCTTGATGTCTATGAATTAGTGGGTTGATTCGAATTATTAGGAGGAGGAACAACATGATAATTACCACCCCCAGCACCAGACTGACTGGGAACAACTTGAATCGGTACAGAAGTAACCTGGGGAGGCGGTACCCCCATACCAACATTAATAGGCACAGAAGATGCTATGAGCTCGGGATTTGTAGCAGGATTCATAATCGGTGGCGCTGCATGTTGAGCCACGATTATAGTGTGCATACTTGCGACCATTTCAGCTATGGTCTTCAGTTTGTCTTCCAGTGCGACTATTCGTTGTTCTTGACTGGCTGAACTAGAAGCGTCTTGGTCTTCTGTAATGGCATATGCTGTCACCTTTTTTGCCACTATTGATGAGATAGTTTGTTCAGAGCTTTCACTATCTGCGTCAAAGTCAGACAAAAAATCCTCTCCTAGATGAGTGATGGAAAGATCTTAATGATTAAATTCATCTGGTCCAAATTCTAATTTTTTTAATCTGGTGTGTTGAAAGACCCCTTCACTATATTCACGGAGTTGACCCAAGTACTGCTGACTCGGATTGCAAGACATGCCACGCTTTGAAGATTTTCTACCCCTAGTGTCTCGGAAAGTCATATTGACAGAAGCATATAACAGCTCATCTTCATCTCCCATCATGGGTTCAGGAATTGAAGCATAGTTCATACGATTGAAGACAGATCATTTAGCTGATTGGCAACAACACTTTATAACCACTTCATAAACGTAGTGGGGTTATGATGGATGATTTAAAGGAGAGTGAGACGTCTCCGTGATTTTTCTTTTTTGTGTAAGACGTTCTCGGAGATCAGTTACCACCACCGGACGAGAAGAAGTCGGAGGAACATACTCCTTAATGATGTTAGGAACATGACTCCGATTTTAAGATGCTTAGTTCCGTGGGTGTACAGAGAAGTACTTAACTCATTGGTATAAGTGATTGGATCTTTCTCTTCAAAGTTATGTTTCTGACGCAAGTTGGCCCTTGACATAGGATACTTGCATTTCACCGAGGTTGATACTGATTAATGCCTGTTGAGATGGGCACGCAAATCAGAGAATTCTGCTCCCGGTGTATCTGTTTGAGATACCATCAATTTTTCTTGCTTGGATCTTGAAATATGCAAGGTTGGAGTAGTTACCATAGGGGTAGGCATGATGCCTCTTTGATCAACGTTATTTCCCCTGGCAGAGATTTGAAGACCTCTGTTGAGAATAGAGGAATCACTGTTCAAGGGAATACAATCTGAGATATTTTCCTCCGAGTCATAGACTGGGCAAGATTGAGAAAAGACCAAAGGGTGCTTTCCTTGATTTTGTGAAGGGTTAGCTAAGAAGCATTTTCCTCTATTTTATTGTTGAACTATATTAGGGGCAAGTGGCGCAAGTTTAGGAAGTGTCAAAGGGCCCTTCCCTTTGTTCTGTCTAGTATTAGCACTAGAATATTGCTTCTCCAAGTTCAGAATTGGAGGAGAAGAGGGAATAGCCAAGAGGCTATTTCTCTTGTGTTGCGCCAGGGCAATATGGTGGGCAAACTGTGCCTGGGAAACAGGATGTATAGGTTGCGCCATAGCAGAATGGGCTACTGGTTGCGCCTTGGCAGCAAGGTGAGTGGATTGCGCTCGGGCAACAGGGTGAGTGGGTTGCGCTCGAGCAACAGGGTGAGTAGACTGGACTATGATAGCAGGATGAGTAGACTGCGTCTTGGCAGTAGGGTGAATGGACTGCGCCTAGGCGACATAAGCAATTTATTTCTTGGCAGCAGAGTAAATCGGTTGCTCGCGGGCAACAAAAGCAGGCTGCGCCTAGGCCATAGAGGCAGATTGCGCCTTGGCCACTGAGCGCTCAGGTTGTGCCTGGGCAACATCAACTGTGAAAGACTTAGGAGTCCACACAGTTCTGTTCTTAGAGATAGCCACAGTGTGCTTGTTGCTCTTGGTGTTGATTGTTAGCCCAAAGATTATATCATGTTTTTGATTATGGCAAATCCTTTAAGTTTAATATATATACAATAGATGCATGTATCACTAATAAACACATAATACTAGAATATTGTGTGCTAACTTAAACCTATTTACTTAAACTTATTTCTCTCCCTTTAACATGATCAAAAATAAGCTCTCCCGTAATTAGAGCTAAAATGAACTCAAGCATAAGTAAAGGAAGAAAGCAAAAAAAAATCATGATCAAGGATTAGGAGAACAGTGTAACGACAAGTTAAAAAAATTGCATAACTAAAGTAGAAAAACTTGTCAAAAGAAATACAATATAGTTGGTTGAACGTAAACATTGAAATCAATCAATACATAGTTTACCAACTAGAAATCCAAAAATGACATTCAGAACTCAATATGATGAATAAATATAACGGTAGTTTTGAAATAGATTTTAATATGTAGATATCAATACCGTAGAATTCAATCATTGGACATAAATATTTCATGAGGAATAGAAATTCACAGATCTAGTATATATATATAAAAAATATATAATGTGACTTTAACAATGATCAGAAAAAAAATATGATTCATAATTTGCCCATACAAATAAGTGAATCAATTCCATAAAGAGTATAATCATCGAAAAAGAAATTGAAATAAACTAGAATCTATGCAAAATCTATACCAAAGTCCATGCATTTGAATTCAATTACCTTAGCATGATATATGAATATCCATTAGATAAACATAAAGGTAATGAAGACAAAATACTTGAGAAGGAGAAATTCAGTCGATTTGAATTCTTCCCCGCAAAGTATGATCAGTCTAAATATTGATAATCATGAACTTTAAGATAAAATCTCAATAAGAATTGCCAAAAATAATCTAAACTGAAAAGAATTATCAATGAAGATAATTAAATATATTTGGCAAAATAAATTTGTAACGCCCCAGTCCCAAAATACTTAGGACTAGGTACGTATCCATGCCAGCTGCATACATACGAAGTATACTACAATATATGGAAACCTTGTATGAATACATAAGCTATAAAATATAGTAAATCCAGAATAACTAAATCTCATCCACTAGATAAATAAATGATATAAGAGCAACTTTGAATTTGTCATGTATACAATCGTTGGGCGGAGACAAAGTCCACTACCAACTATCTCAAATAAATGTACAATAAGTGATCGATAAAATAACGAGACGAACCAAACGCAATCGTCTTCGAAAGAATGGAGAAGATCACGGCCTTGGCTAGAATACCTGCAAATTCACAGAAGCACACACCTGGAGAGATAACCAGGTCCTCAGAGGGACGTAACAAGACACATAATATCATGCCATATAAACTGAATAAATATTGCTCAAATAAATAAGGGATGCCTGCAATAGGGTACCTAACCGTACTATAGTGAATGCAATAAGAACAAACCTTTGATGCATGAGCCAGATCAGGAATATCAGGAATCAGGACCGTATCTCCTACTGGAGATAACCGGCAATCAGGACCGTACCTCCCACTGGAGATAACCGGCTATCAGGACGTACCTCCCACTGGAGATAATCGGCTATCAGGACCGTACCTCCCATTGGAGATAACCGGCAATCAGGGCAGTGCATATATGACCCATGCATTAAGGAACTGTTCTTCCCACCTAATGTCTATTATGTTGTATCCACAACATAAATTCTCTATTAACCGCTAAGTCAAACTAAGTATGCAACCTCTATTAGCGGTTATTCCTATCGCACGGCTTGTACGTACTGGTGGCCAGCCAATCACGCACGTCCGTGTTCTACATGCGACACAACTTCGTGGTACAACGTGTCAAGGCCATGAATGCAACACACAAGGTGGTCCCTTAAATCTAGGTTTAATGTGTAAGAAAAATAATACATAGCAGGAAATATAAATGGACAGTAAGTTCTAACAGGTTATGCCATGTATCACAGTTTATTTTGCATAAAGAAAATAAATAATGCATGAAATATGAGCTAAAATAAATAAACAGCAAATGGCAAGGTGTATTGCCTGAGGTCCTTGCTGGTGAAACCGACAATCCCGTTGGGTACAGAATAGTCACAGGGCTACACAAGATGAACTCAGACGATGTGACAAACTTCTAAAATAAAAACCAAAAATAAAATATTCTGAATTTTTTTAGGAAAAATATATGATGTGTATTTTTCTGTCAGTATTCCGAAACTTCAAACGGATCGTGATTCTGATTCTTGGTTCTCCCAGAATCTCAAAAACACAAAAACGTGTCAGATTTCGGACCACTGACACTCCACAAATTTTCCAGAAAATTAAGTTCCGAATTTATGAAAATAAAATTTACATTCAGAAAATATACCTCAATACGATTCCAACAAAAAAACTAGAGGTCTAAAGGAGTCCGGAGTTGGGAGTTATGGTCATACGAAGTTGCTACAACCTTTTAAAATTGAGGCTGAATTTATGACGAAAAAAGAGAGAAATTTTAAGAAGGATGGTTTGAAAGATGATTTGTGGTGAAAATAATATGGAGTAGTACCTGCCTATTTATAGGATGTGGAAATTCTCAATTAGATAAGAATTAGGATTCCTTTAAACCCAATTTAGATATTTCCTAATTTAATTTAAAAGCAATCAAATCCAAATCCAAATTCAAATCCAAATCTAATTTAAATCAAATCAAATTCTCTTAGTTTAAAATCAAATCAATTAAATCCAATTTAAATCTATTTAAATTTTTAGCTCAAAATTAAATGGGATAAATAAATTTCGAATATTTAACTATTTAAATAAATCCAAAAATTAAATCAAGATTTAAATGGCCACCATAACTTCCAAATATATTTTTCAAAATACCAATAATAATAATTTCAAAAATAATAAATATTTTTAAATATTTTTTAAATAATAAAATATTTATTAATAAATCTCAAAAATTATATTTTTATTTAAAATAGACTAATAAATAATTAAGAAATATATGTATGCACGAATAATGCATACATGATTATGCTTTTCCTAGTATACAATGAAATATTATTTATGATTAATAACTGCTAAAAATAAAAAGCCTTTTTATAGCAAGAATAATATTTATATAATATTTTGAAAGTGTATAATAAAATAGAAAAAATGTTTTTCTAAAATATGTACGCTCGCACATATTCGCACTTGACGAGCAACAACGAAAAATAAAATTTCGTGCGCGACGTACATACGACTATGCGACGTTCAATACAAAATTTTTAAATCAGTACCAAATTTAATATATATAAAAAAATAATAAAAATTTAGGGGTTTTGCATCCTACCCAACTTAAAAGAATTTCGTCCTCGAAATTAAGAATTAGAAGGGGGTGAGAAGGCACAACGGTAGATAGGAGGGTTTAAGGAAGTTTATATGGTCGTAGTCTAGGTTGATGGTATGATTAAGAGACGATTGTAATAACTCTTAAATTCAAGTGATTAGAAAGTCAAGATTGTAAATTTAGTGTCGAAGGAAAAGTCGAGTAGTTCAAGCCAAAGATATGGTTACATTGGGTGGTAATGGTCATGGTGATAGGACAGTTAGAGGAGTTTTAGTACGACGCTTTCGTCCTTCTAAAATAGGTGAAGGCGAACGCAATATAGAGTTCGAAGGAGCCGTTATCGAATACGAATACGTGGTTCAAAGGCGACCGAATAATTCAAAAAGAGTTCTCAAGGCAGTCGCGGATGGGACTCTAGAGGACAAGTTTAGCTATGTCCCCATCCACGTAGAACGATAGATAAAAGCGAACCAAAGTGCACTCGGTTGATCAGACCATTATGCACCGGTTCTGATTAGACAATATGTTAGTGGGTGCACCCAATAAAATATGTCATGATCAAGCTTGATAACGAAATAAGCTTACAAAACTGAAGCTACGTTAGCAGCGCGAGATAGTCAAAATATGAGCAAGGGAGGTACTGATGAAGGAAATTTTAAATAGTCCCAGATCTTTTAAGATCAAGGCTCGCCCGAAGTTCGGGCCTATACAGTTGTCTTGATTGACTAGCTAAGTTAGGGTCCTCTGAACTTATAGGCTAAGCAAACTTATCCACATGGGTCACAAGGACAAAGGCTTTGTTGGGCCGTGAGGTATTCTACCCAACTTACAAGAGTTAAACTAGTAATATGATGAGACAATGGGTTAAGCAATCAAGATAAAGCACAAATTTAAGCATTTAAGGAACTAAGTAGAACAAAATTCACCTATCGGGTTAAAGAATTGAGTCAATGTTGGATCTCTTAATTGAAGTCGAAAAGTATTTGGTGTCATGGTAGAGGTTATAGTTTAGCCATTTTGACCAGAAGGTCCTATCATGAAAAATAGTGTACAAGGAGACGTGTTTTAGTGGGACATGATACATCTACATGAAGGTGGACTTGTCTAGGTCTTATATATAAAATTTGTTGGAAGAAAAAGTGTAGTGTTGTACTCCAAATATACAAGTCACAGTAGGGGACGCCAGAAGATCAAAATAGAAAGTGGGAGTTCACGAGGTGATAATTAATGCACAAAATAAAGAAGATCAAGTTAAAACGTGAAATAAAATTAATTAAAGAATCCATTAAAAATAATTTAGAAACACAATTCCGGAGAGAAGATAGTCTCCTAGATGAATACAATTAAGGAACCATTAACTCATTATTCAAATTGCAAATGGGTTAGATGGTCGCAATTAAAAGATCTAGAATTGAAGAAAGGTCGAGTAAGTCGAGGTGAAAATACAGTCACATAGCTGGGTAGATGACTAACAAAACTTGTGTATATACTACTATCATGGTCATGAGTGACATGACAATTAGTGTGGAATACTTCTAACTCATTAGGGCTACCTTTGTGGCCTATCATTAATATTTTAACTCAAGTTTCCTCCAAAAGTTTTAAAAAAATAAACTTTCAAAAATATACCACCAAAATTTGTATTCACTCCAAGCAGTTCAAATTCATCATAAAAAATTTAAATCACTCTCATAAATCTCAAAGCAAAATTTTATCACGTTACTACAAACCCTTTCCAAAATTAACGTTTAAACTCAACTATTTAACTCATGAGTTCATAATTTACGAATCCATAAAATTTCACAATCAATCAAAATTTTAACACTCTAAAATTTTCAAATAACTCATAATAAAACTCTTAGCATATTAAAAGCAATCTAAAAAATTAAGCTCAATGCTCTCATAAATTTTAACTTATATTCATGCTAAGTTATTCCAACAAAATCACAACTTTTAAATGGTAACTTCATTTAATCAATCAAAATAAATTTCATCACATCCTTCGAAATTATCAAAAAAATTTAATATTAGCAATCCCTCATTAAACTAAAATTTCAAATAATCTTATCAGTCAAAATCTATTTTTTTTACCAAAATCTAAATAGATTTGTAAATCCTCAATCATAGGACACAATTTAAAATAAAGAAAAATTCTCAAAAATCGTTTTCATAACTTTCAAATATTTTAAACCAAAATTCACCGTCATTACTTCCCCTTAAAATTTAAAATTTTATAAACATGAAAACCGCAAGTTGTACAACTCCGTTTAAATAATTTCTACGACCATTTTTAAAAGCTAAGATCATTTTCAAACCAAATCTATAACTGTTCAAGGTGCATAACTATAATACAATAAATCATGAACATTAAAACTCGAAAATCAAATAAATTTTATATTTGTTCAAAGATGTATATCTATCACCCAAACTCATAAATATCACAACTCGAAAAGCAAATCAATTTTATACTTGTGCAAGGATGTATAACTATAATCCAATAAATCATAAATATCAAATCTTTGAAAATCAATCAATTTCTTAAACCAAGTATGAAAAATTCTATAAATCCTCTGGTATTTAGTATTTAGAAATCTCAAGGTTAAAACTTTCCGTGGTAATATCCTGCTTTACAAATTACTAATCATTAAATCACACTAAAAAAAACCCTTTAACTCAATTAGAGTCTTAAATGTATTCCAATTGCCAATATAACCATTCTAGCCATGTGTTTGACCTATGAGCATATACTAGTGTAGTCATCTTCCTAGTTGACAATAAGCACGAAAATAAGAATCAACGGTAGAAAGGAATCAAGCAAGATGCAATTCAAGGAAGTCGAACGAGAGTTCGGAATTTGAAGCCAAGGGAAGAGGTCAAGCTGTATGGATGAGATTCCTATAATTCTAATCCTATGTTGCAGGTTCACATCGGTATAGTAACGTAACCGAAGTGACAAACTCGACCTGCATGGGCCACCACAAAAACATGTAACGCTCCAGTCCCAAAATACTTAGGACTAGGTACGTATCCATGCCAGCTGCATATATACGAAGTATACTCCAATAAATGGAAACCTCGTATGAATACATAAGCTATAAAATACAGTAAATCCAGAATAACTAAATCTCATCCACTAGATAAATAAATGATATAAGAGCAACTTTAAATTTGTCACGTATACAATCGTTGGACGGAGACAAAGTCCACTACCAACTATCTCAAATAAAATGTACAAGAAGTGATCGATAAAATAACGAGACGAACCAAGAGCAATCATCTTCGAAAGAATGGAGAAGATCACGGCCTTGGCCAGAACACCTGCAAATTCACAGAAGCACACACCTGAAGAGATAACCAGGTCCTCAGAGGGACGTAACAAGATATATAATATTATGCCATATAAACTGAATAAATATTGCTCAAATAAATAAGGGATGCCTGCAATAGGGTACCTAACTGTACTATAGTGAATGCAATAAGAACAAACTTTTGACGCATGAGCCGGATCAGGAATATCAGGAATCAGGACCGTATCTCCCACTGGAGATAACCGACAATCAGGACCGTACCTCCCACTGAGATAACCGGCTATCAGGACCGTACCTCCCACTGGAGATAACCGGCTATCAGGACCGTACCTCCCATTGGAGATAACCGGCAATCAGGGTAGTGCATATATGACCCATGCATTAAGGAACTGTTCTTTCCACCCAATGTCTATTATGTTGTATCCACAACATAAATCCTCTATTAACCGCTAAGTCAAACTAAGCATGCAACCTCTATTAGCGGTTATTCCTATCGTACGGCTTGTACGTACTGGTGGCCAGCCAATCACGCACGTCCGTGTTCTACATGCGACACACAACTCCGTGGTACAACGTGTCAAGGCCATGAATGCAACACACAAGGTGGTCCCTTAAATCTAGGTTTAATGTGTAAGAAAAATAATACATAGCAGGAAATATAAATGAACAGTAAGTTCAAACAGGTTATGTCATGTATCACAGTTTATTTTGCATAAAGAAAATAAATAATGCATGAAATATGAGCTAAAATAAATAAACAGCAAATGGCAAGGTGTATTGCCTGAGGTCCTTGCTGGTGAAACCGACAATCCCGTTGGGTACAGAATAGTCACAGGGCTACACAAGATGAACTCAGACGATGTGACAAACTTCTAAAATAAAAACCAAAAAGGAAATATTCTGAATTTTTTTAGGAAAAATATATGATGTGGATTTTTCTGTCAGTATTCCGAAACTTCAAACGGATCGTGATTCTGATTCCCGGTTCTCCCAGAATCTCAAAAACACTAAAACGTGTCAAATTTTGGACCACTGACACTCCACAAATTTTTCAGAAAATTAAGTTCCGAATTTATGAAAATAAAATTTATATTCAAAAAATATACCTCAATACGATTCCAACAAAAAAAATTGGAGGTCAAAAAGAGTCCGGAGTTGGGAGTTATGGTCATTCGAAGTTGCTACAACCTTTGAAAATTGAGGCTGAATTTATGACGAAAAAAGAGAGAAATTTTGACAAGGATGGTTTGAAAGATGATTTGTGGTAAAAATAATATGGAGTAGTACCTGCCTATTTATAGGATATGGAAATTCCCAATTAGATAAGAATTAGGATTCCTTTAAACCCAATTTAGATATTTCCTAATTTAATTTAAAAGCAATCAAATCCAAATCCAAATTCAAATCCAAATCTAATTTAAATCAAATCAAATTCTCTTAGTTTAAAATCAAATCAATTAAATCCAATTTAAATCTATTTTAATTTTTAGCTCAAAATCAAATGGGATAAATAAATTTCGAATATTTAACTATTTAAATAAATCCAAAAATTAAATCAAGATTTAAATGGCCACCATAACTTCCAAATATAATTTTTAAAATACCAATAATAATAATTTCAAAAATAATAAATATTTTTAAATATTTTTTTAAATAATAAAATATTTATTAATAGATCTCAAAAATTATCTTTTTATTTAAAATAGACTAATAAATAATTAAGAAATATATGTATGCACGAATAATGCATACATGATTATGCTTTTCCGAGTATACAATGAAATATTATTTATGATTAATAACTGCTAAAAATAAAATAGCTTTTTATAGCAAGAATAATAATTATATAATATTTTGAAAGTGTATAATAAAATAGAAAAAATATTTTTCTAAAATATGTACGCTCGCACATATTCGCACTTGACGAGCAACTACGAAAAATAAAATTTCGTGCGCGACGTACAATACGACTATGCGAAGTACAATACAAATTTTTTAAATCAGTACCAAATTTAATATATATAAAAAAGTAGTAGAAATTTAGGGGTTTTATAAAATTTTAGAAACTCGAATATGAGATAATTAAAAATAATAATAATCATATATTCTCTCATAAAGTACAAATCCAGATACTATGAATAACTCAGCAAGATATTTAACCAAGACAATATAAGTCTATGGTGAACTAGGTATACCACATATTAAGGGCATAAAAGAATTGAAACAATTAATTTGCTCCCCCTTATAATATGCTTATATAGTTCAAAAATAATTTATATGCATTAAATATATAAACTAAATAATCATAAGATCTAAGGGATATCCAAGATATGCATCTTTTCTTTCCTTTGATCAAATGAATATACAATTCCAAACTCAAAACAAACATGATCTTTAGGCAAAAAAAATCTAATAAATAAACGCTTAAAGATGAAGAAAATATGTCTTCAATAAAAAATATAACACAAATCATTTCATGTAAGTAAAAGATTTTTGAAAGCTGTCTTTAATATAACATTTGACATGTGAATTCGGCCAGAGTTCGGCCAGAGTTCGGTTAGTGAACGTTGCTTTTTGAACTTGGTCTTCCTGCAGTTACGGATCCCAACAAAATTTTCTTATAGAGTTTTGCCCAAATTCTGCATTTGGAAAACCTATAAATAGAGAAGGATTTCGATCATTTCAATTCACTCATACACCAATTCACTTTCATATCTCTTCTCTATAAGCCTACTACTTCTTCTAAAGTATTCTGAGTTGTACATTTTCAAATCACAAGCCAGTTACAATCCTCTAGTAATTTGCCAGTGCGGTACGATCTAGAAGTTTCAAGAGCGGTTGTGATTAGAGGCTTGATTGAAGGTAGACACTTCACAATTGAAGTTGGTTGAGTACTTCGGATCAAAGCTCACGTTGTAGAAGTTACAAGAATTTCAGATAAAAACTTATGGTGATTTTCCATAGTGGATTCAACTAGAAGCTAGAGTTCTTCCGACTGGACTAGTCACTACTAAAATAACCCCTTTTAGCGACGTCAGAGTACGTCGCTAAAAAAGGAAAATTCGTCGCTAATTTCTATTAGCGACGTATTTAGCAACGAAAAATGGATGTCGCTTATAGGCTTGTCGCAGATTACAATTTTGTCACAATTCATCGCTAGTTGCGACGTCACGTTTAGTATCGCTAGACGTCACAATATTAGCGACAGATAGCGACGTCATCATACGTCGCCAGTATAGCGACGTAGGGCGACCACTTAGCGATGCCGTTAACTTTACATATGATGACATGGCCTGACATCCACGTCAGCATTTTAGAGCGTCTAGCGACAACTTTAGCGACGTCGGCTCTCAGGTGGTCATATACACGTCAGCAGTATAGCGACGGATAGCGATGTTACGTCACTATTTGGCGACGTATAGCGACGTGTACTGGACGTCGCAAAACGTCGCTATACGTCGCAGATGTTATGAAAAAAATTAAAAAAAATAATTTGTATTTTTGTTATGCTGTGTGTCTGTGTTTACAGTGTGTGTGAAGTACAGTATTCGAACCATCGACAGTTTCGCTTACTGTTCTATGTTTTATCTTGGATATAAAGAGCAACAGTTCAGGGTGGACTTCTCAGAGCTTCCTCTTCACATCCTTCACCTTCTCGGGATCCTTTACGACGTCCCGAGAAAGTGAAGGACGTGAAAATGAAGCTCTCAGAAGTACAACCTGAACTGTTGCTCTTTTTATCCAAGATAAAACATACAACAGTAATCGAAACTGTCGATGCTTCCAAACACTGTATTTCACATTCACTGAAAACTTAGACACACATCATCACAAAAATGCACATTATTATTTTTTAAATTTTGGGCAGCACCTCCTTTGTATATCAGATCATCGCTTATAACCCAGCGTAGGTATATTTGTCATCCCCGTCGCAGATATCATCACAATTAATAGTATTCCATCATAACAGTCTATAATTTATAGATGAATAACAGTCTCCTATCATAACAGTCTACAACTAAATATCATACATGTACTCAATAAAAATACCAACAAATTAAATATCACCAACATACATGTCCAACAGAGTCAAATAATATTCAAAATCAGTGTACAGAACGGTGAATGGGCCCATAGGGCCAATAAATACAAAGATGATAAAAAATCTATTGGATCACTGAGGACCCCTGTCGTGCATCTGGATAGCATGTACTCATACTGCTCCTGTGTGAGCTGCACCGTAGGGGCAGTAGGAGGCAGTGCAATGTCTGGAGTCGGCACCGTCGATGGACCGGGAGGACGTATTTGCTCCAGCTCTCACAGTCGCTCACCATAAATAGCAAGGGTACTCACCACCCTCTCAGTACTCGCCTCAAGCAAAGCCGATACCTGAGTGAGTGAGGCAGACATGCTCCTCTACGATCCCTCCAGCTCGACCTGTCTACGCTCTGTGCGCTGCGTAGACTCGGTGAGCGTGTGCAAGCTGGCAGCTGTAGCCTGCTGCAGACTCATCAGCTCCTGTATACTGCGTTCGACCGTATCAAATCGTCCGGTGACGATCGGAGGATCGGATCGTCGCTCGACCGTACCAAAAATCTGCTGCTGTAACTCGCTACGCAGCTCCTCGATCTGACGATGAATATCCTGAGCTCGTGACGATGCCTGCGAAGCCGGAGACTGCAAACTGACAGAGGGGGCCCGGGTTGACTCCGAAGCCAAATACGCGCCGTAGGATCCCGTACTGTAGTACGTACCCTTCTAAAGACCGCCAACGGCGGTCATCCAGAGGTCGTCCAGTGATGGAGCTGTAGGTGGCTGGGAGAAAGTACCAGCCCCTCCCTCTGCTGGCGCACTAGCAGCAGCAGCCGCCTCCTCCTGTAGCCGAACAAACTCGGCCTAGAACATGTTTGCTAACGTGTAAGTGTTTGCTAAAGTCTATATTGATATCTATTTTCCTGTTTTCTAAATTATAGTAAATTAATATAAAGAATAGAACGTACATATGCCTGTGTCGCCCTCTCGTCAATGAACTCTCCAGCCCTCCGATGGGTGACCAGGAAGACGGTCACCATGTTCGGATCCTCACCCTTTTTTACCTGTTAAAATATATTATCTATTATTAGTATTAAACATTCTATCGAACTATATATAAATTAATGTCCGTCATAGAAAACGTACCAGACGACAAAAATGCTCCGTCATCGAAATGGAGCCACCATACCACTTATCGGCGCTCGACCGTGCCACCTTGGCCTTGTCAGACCGCTCCTGGTACTTGGGCTCGCTGAATCTAGCCTTCATCACAGCCCACTGCTCTGGCATGATCCAACCATGGATCGGCTGTCCGGAGCGATCACGAGACTTCTGGTCGTGGATCGCATCACAGATGAGCTTGGTTACGACGGCAGAAAATTGGCCCTTGATCTTCGTCGCCCGGTGTGGTGGATAGAAATAGGTCCTCTACAAGAAGTAAAATAGAAAAGTTATATAATATACACAAATGATTATTAAAATTTAAGCCGTCCTTCAAATTTTTTACCTTGAAGTGGGCGAACCAAAAGGCCTTCCTATTTGCGGAAGCATCTGAGTAGTTAATCCAAGGCCCATCATAGTTCTGCCTCAGAAGTACCCCCAGCTGTCTCTGTACTGCAGAAGTCTGATATCTATACAATAATAATTTTTAGGAATATATATGTACAATAATTATTTGAGAAATATATATTAATTAATTAACTTACTTCGTAGGCCCGTCCGTCCAAATCTCCAAACGCGTCTCGCCCGGGGGAGCGCATGGAGGGTCGCTCTCACCTTCTGCCTGGACAGGATCAGTCTGATCGCCGTCCTCCATATGCTCGACATCAGCTCCCCCCATAGAGCCGTCGATAGGAGGAATGCTGGACGGGAGATCAGGGATACAGGACGCGGGATCAGGAAGGCTAGACGATGAGGGAGGAGTCGCTAACCTGCTGGAACTGCCCTATGGTAATGGATCGGGAACAGAACGGTACAATGGCGTACTCGGAGATGAGGAGGGTACGGAATCTCCATCCCCAGTCCGAGGCTGACGGGACTGCCTAATATAAAATCCTCCGCGTCGTCCAGATGGTCTAGTCATACCTGATAATAACATATGACAATAAAACAAAAAACATAATATGATAGACAACACAGATTTTTGAAAAATATCATAGTCACAGATAAAAGTGTCAATAAAGTATCACTGAAGTGTCAAGATTTATATGATAGAAGTGTCACTAAAGTGTCAAATATAATGATAAAACAAACGTACAGATTTAATCCTCTTCTGAAAATTCATCTAGTTCGTTTAGCTCATCTACTTTTTCTTTTTTCTTCTTCTTCTTTTCTTCTTCTTCTTCTTCTTCTTCTTCTTCTTCTTCCTCCTCTACAT